>JBBPBR010001806.1:63673-78326 GCA_037974775.1 Cicer pinnatifidum | reverse complement strand
CCTAATTGGACAAGAATAAGCCTAGGGAGGACGAAAATGACCTAATTGATCATCCATTGCCACAAACTCACCTATTGGATGCACAAGATTGGTTAAAAACCCTAATTGGACAAGAATAAGCCTAGGGAGGACGAAAATGACCTAAATGTTAATCCAATGACAAAACTAAACTTATTAGATGCACAAGATTGGTTAAAAACCCTAATTGGACAAGAATAAGCCTAGGGAGGACGAAAATGACCTAATTGATCATCCAAAGACACAAACACACCTATTGGATGCACAAGATTGGTTAAAAACCCTAGTTGGACAAGAATATGCCTAGAGAGGACGAAAATGTCCTAATTGATCATCCAATGACACAAATGAACTTATTGGATGCACAAGATTGGTTAAAAATCCTAATTGGACAAGAATAAGCCTAGGGAGGACGAAAATGACCTAATTGATCATCCAATGACACAAACACACCTATTGGATGCACAAGATTGGATAAAAACCCTAATTGGACAAGAATATGCCTAGGGAGGACGAAAGTGACCTAAATGTTAATCCAATGACACAAATGAACTTATTGGATGCACAAGATTGGTTAAAAACCATAATTGGACAAGAATAAGCCTAGGGAGGACGAAAATGACCTAATTAATCATCCAATGACACAAACACACTTATTCGATGCAGAAGATTGGTTAAAAACCCTAATTGGACAAGAATATGCCTAGGGAGGAGGAAAATGACCTAAATATTAATTCAATGACACAAACAAAGTTATTGGATGCACAAGATTGGCTAAAAACCTTTATTGGACAAGAATAAGCCTAGGGAGGACGAAAATGACCTAATTGATCATCCAATGACACAAACACACCTATTGGATGCAGAAGATTGGTTAAAAACCCTAATTGCACAAGAATAAGCCTAGGGAGGACGAAAATGACCTAATTGATCATCCAATGACACAAAAGAACTTATTGGATGCACAAGATTGGTTAAAAACCCTAATTGGACAAGAATAAGCCTAGGGAGGACGAAAATGACCTAATTGATCATCCAATGACACAAACACACCTATTGGATGCAAAAGATTGGTTAAAAACCCTAATTGGACAAGAATATGCCTAGGGAGGACGAAAATGACCTAAATATTAATTCAATGACACAAATAAAGTTATTGGATGCACAATA
The DNA here is from genome assembly GCA_037974775.1 of Cicer pinnatifidum. Lineage (NCBI taxonomy): Eukaryota > Viridiplantae > Streptophyta > Magnoliopsida > Fabales > Fabaceae > Cicer > Cicer pinnatifidum. The sequence goes on along the minus strand of JBBPBR010001806.1, from coordinate 77,138 downwards.
TTGGTTAAAAACCCTAATTGGACAAGAATAAGCCTAGGGAGGACAAAAAAGACCTAATTGATCATCCAATGAAACAAACACACCTATTGGATGCACAAGATTGGTTAAAAACCCTAATTGGACAAGAATAAGCCTAGGGAGGACGAAAATGACCTAATTGATCATCCAATGACACAAACACACCTATTGGATGCACAAGATTGGTTAAAAACCCTAATTGGACAAGAATATGCCTAGGGAGGACGAAAATGACCTAATTGATCATCCAATGACACAAACACACCTATTGGATGCACAAGATTGGTTAAAAAACCTAATTGGACAATAATATGCCTAGGGAGGACGAAAATGACCTAAATATTAATTCAATGACACAAACAAAGTTATTGGATGCACAAGATTGGATTAAAACCCTAATTGGACAAGAATAAGCCTAGGGAGGACAAAAATGACCTAATTGATCATCCAATGACACAAAGACACCTATTGGATGCACAAGATTGGTTAAAAACCCTAATTGGACAAGAATAAGCCTAGGGAGGACGAAAATGACCTAATTGATCATCCAATGACACAAATGAACTTATTGGATGCACAAGATTGGTTAAAAACCCTAATTGGACAAGAATATGCCTAGGGAGGACGAAAATGACCTAATTGATCATCCAATGTCACAAACACACCTATTGGAAGCACTAGATTGGTTAAAAACCCTAATTGGACAAGAATATGCCTAGGAAGGACAAAAATGACCTAAATGTTAATCCAATGACAGAAATGAACTTATTGGATGCACAAGATTGGTTAAAAACCCTAATTGGACAAGAATAAGCCTAGGGAGGACGAAAATGACCTAATTGATCATCCAATGACACAAACACACCTATTGGATGCACAAGATTGGTTAAAAACCCTAATTGGACAAGAATATGCCTAGGGAGGAGGAAAATGACCTAAATATTAATTCAATGACACAAACAAAGTTATTGGATGCACACGATTGGTTAAAAACCCTAATTGGACAAGAATAAGCCTAGGGAGGACGAAAATGACCTAATTGATCATCCAATGACACAAACACACCTATTGGATGCACAAGATTGGTTAAAAACCCTAATTGGACAAGAATAAGCCTAAGGAGGACGAAAATGACCTAATTGATCATCCAATGACACAAACACACCTATTGGATCCACAAGATTGGTTAAAAACCCTAATTGGACAAGAATAAGCCTAGGGAGAACGAAAATGACCTAATTGATCATCCAATGACACAAACACACCTATTGGATGCACAAGATTGGTTAAAAACCCTAATTGGACAAGAATAAGCCTAGGGAGGCCGAAAATGACCTAATTGATCATCCAATGACACAAATGAACTTATTGGATGCACAAGATTGGTTAAAAACCCTAATTGGACAAGAATAAGCCTAGGGAGGACGAAAATGACCTAATTGATCATCCAATGACACAAACACACCTATTGGATGCACAAGATTGGTTAAAAACCCTTATTGGACAAGAATAAGCCTAGTGAGGACGAAAATGACCTAAATGTTCATCCAATGACACAAACACACCAATTGGACGCACAAGATTGGTTAAAAACCCTAATTAGACAAGAATAAGACTAGAGAGGACGAAAATGACCTAATTGATCTTCCAATGACACAAACACACCTATTGGATGCACAAGATTGGTTAAAAACCCTAATTGGAAAAGAATATGCCTAGGGAGGACGAAAATGACCTAAATGTTCATCCAATGACACAAACACACCTATTGGATGCACAAGATTGCTTAAAAACCCTAATTAGACAAGAATAAGACTAGAGAGGACGAAAATGACCTAATTGATCTTCCAATGACACAAACACACCTATTGGATGCACAAGATTGGTTAAAAACCCTAATTGGACAAGAATATGCCTAGGGAGGACGAAAATGACATAAATGTTAATCCAATGACACAACTCTACTTATTGGATGCACAAGATTGGTTAAAAACCCTAATTGGACAAGAATAAGCCTAGGGAGGACGAAAATAACCTAATTGATCTTCCAATGACACAAACACACCTATTGGATGCACAAGATTGGTTAAAAACCCTAATTGGACAAGAATATGCCTAGGGAGGACGAAAATGACCTAAATGTTAATCCAATGACACAAATGAACTTATTGGATGCACAAGATTGGTTAAAAACCCTAATTGGACAAGAATAGGCCTAGGGAGGACGAAAATGACCTAAATGTTAATCCAATGACACAAACATACCAATTGGATGCACAAGATTGGTTAAAAACCCTAATTGGACAAAAATATGCCTAGGGAGGACGAAAATGACCTAAATATTAATTTAATGACACAAACAAACTTATCGGATGCACAAGATTAGTTAAAAACCCTAATTGGACAAGAATAAGCCTAGGGAGGACGAAAATAACCTAATTGATCATCCAATGACACAAACACACCTATTGGATGCACAAGATTGGTTAAAAACCCTAATTGGACAAGAATATGCCTAGGGAGGACGGAAATGACCTAATTGATCATCCAATGACACAAATGAACTTATTGGATGCACAAGATTAGTTAAAAACCCTAATTGGACAAGAATAAGCCTAGGGAGGACGAAAATAACCTAATTGATCATCCAATGACACAAACACACCTATTGGATGCACAAGATTGGTTAAAAACCCTAATTGGACAAGAATATGCCTAGGGAGGACGAAAATGACCTAAATGTTAATCCAATGACACAAATGAACTTATTGGATGCACAAGATTGGATAAAAACCCTAATTGGACAAGAATAAGCCTAGGGAGGACGAAAATGACCTAATTGATCATCCAATGACACAAACACACCTATTGGATGCACAAGATGTGTTTAAAACCCTAATTGGACAAGAATATGCCTAGGGAGGACGAATATGACCTAAATGTTAATCCAATGACACAAATGAACTTATTGGATGTACAAGATTGGTAAAAAATCCTAATTGGACAAGAATAAGCCTAGGGAGGACGAAAATGACCTAATTGATCATCCAATGACACAAACACACCTATTGGATGCACAAGATTGGTTAAAAACCCTAATTGGACAAGAATATGCCTAGAGAGGACGAAAATGACCTAATTGATCATCCAACGACACAAACACACCTATTGGATGCACAAGATCGGTTAAAAACCCTAATTGGACAAGAATAAGCCTAGGGAGGACGAAAATGACCTAATTGATCATCCAATGACACAAACACACCTATTGGATGCACAAGATTGGTTAAAAACCCTAATTGGACAAGAATAAGCCTAGGGAGGACGAAAATGACCTAAATGTTAATCCAATGACACAACTCAACTTATTGGATGCACAAGATTGGTTAAAAACCCTAATTGGACAAGAATAAGCCTAGGGAGGACGAAAATGGCCTAATTGATCATCCAATGACACAAACACACCTATTGGATGCACAAGATTGGTTAAAAACCCTTGTTGGACAAGAACATGCCTAGGGAGGACGAAAATGACCTAATTGATCATCCACTGACACAAACACACCTATTGGATGCACAAGATTGGTTAAAAACCCTAATTGGACAAGAATATGCCTAGGGAGGATCAAAGTGACCTAATTGATCATCCAATGAGATAAACACACCTATTGGATGCACAAGATTGGTTAAAAACCCTAATTGGACAAGAATATGCCTAAGGAGGACGAAAATGACCTAAATGTGAATCCAATGACACAATTGAACTTATTGGATGCACAAGATTGGTTAAAAACCTAATTGGACAAGAATATGCCTAGGGAGAATGAAAATGACCTAAATGTTAATCCAATGACACAACTCAACTTATTGGATGCACAAGATTGGTTAAAAACCCTAATTGGACAAGAATAAGCCTAGGGAGGACGAAAATGACCTAATTGATCATCCAATGACACTAATGAACTTATTGGATGCACAAGATTGGTTAAAAACCCTAATTGGACAAGAATAAGCATAGGGAGGACGAAAATGACCTAATTGATCATCCAATGACACAAACACACCTATTGGATGCACAAGATTGGTTAAAAACCCTAATTGGACAAGAATAAGCCTAGGAAGGACGAAAATGACCTAATTGATCATCCAATGACACAAACACACCTATTGAATTTACAAGATTGGTTAAAAACCCTAATTGGACAAGAATATGCCTAGGGAGGACCAAAATGACCTAAATATTAATTCAATGACAGAAACAAACTTATTGGATGCACAAGAATGGTTAAAAGCCCTAATTGGACAAGAATAAGCCTATGGAGGACGAAAATGACCTAAATGTGAATCCAATGACACAAATGAACTTATTGGATGCACAAGATTGGTTAAAAACCTAATTGGACAAGAATATGCCTAGGGAGAATGAAAATGACCTAAATGTTAATCCAATGACACAACTCAACTTATTGGATGCACAAGATTGGTTAAAAACCCTAATTGAACAAGAATAAGCCTAGGGAGAACGAAAATGACCTAAATGTTAATCCAATGACACAACTCAACTTATTGGATGCACAAGATTGGTTAAAAACCCTAATTGGACAAGAATAAGCCTAGGGAGGACGAAAATGACCTAATTGATCATCCAATGACACAAACACACCTATTGGATGCACAAGATTGGTTAAAAACCCTAATTGGACAAGAATATGCCTAGGGAGGACGAAAATGACCTAAATGTTAATCCAATGACACAAATGAACTTATTGGATGCACAAGATTGGTTAAAAACCCTAATTGGACAAGAATAAGCCTAGGGAGGACGAAAATGACATAATTGATCATCGAATGACACAAACACACCTATTGGATGCACAAGATTGGGTAAAAACCCTAATTGGACAAGAATAAGCCTAGGGAGGACGAAAATGACCTAATTGATCATCCAATGACACAAACACACCTATTTGATGCACAAGATTGGTTAAAAACCCTAATTGGACAAGAATAAGCCTAGGGAGGATGAAAATGACCTAATTGATCATCCAATGACACAAACACACCTATTTGATGCACAAGGTTAGTTAAAAAGCCTAATTGGACAAGAATATGCCTAGGGAGGACGAAAATGACCTAAATGTTAATCCAATGACACAAATGAACTTATTGGATGCACAAGATTGGTTAAAAACCCTAATTGGACAAGAATAAGCCTAGGGAGGACGAAAATGACCTAATTGATCGTCCAATGACACAAACACACCTCTTGGATGCACAAGATTCGTTAAAAACCCTAATTGGACAAGAATATGCCTATGGAGGACGAAAATGACCTAATTGATCATCCAATGACACAAACACACCTATTGGATGCACATGATTGGTTAAAAACCCTAATTGGACAAGAATATGCCTAGGGAGGACGAAAATGACCTAATTGATCATCCAATGACACAAACACACCTATTGGAAGCACAAGATTGGTCAAAAAGCCTAATTGGACAAGAATATGCCTAGGGAGGACGAAAATGACCTAAATGTTAATCCAATGACACAAATGAACTTATTGGATGCACAAGATTGGTTAAAAACCCTAATTGGACAAGAATAAGCCTAGGGAGGACGAAAATGACCTAATTGATCATCCAATGACACAAACACACCTATTGGATGCACAAGATTGGTTAAAAACCCTAATTGGACAAAAATAAACCTAGGGAGGACGAAAATGGCCTAATTGATCATCCAATGACACAAACACACCTATTGGATGCACAAGATTGGTTAAAAACCCTAATTGGACAAGAATATGCCTAGGGAGGACGAAAATACCCTAATTGATCACCCAATGACACAAAGACACCTATTGGATGCACAAGATTGGTTAAAAACCCTAATTTGACAATAATATGCCTAGGGAGGACGAAAATGACCTAAATGTTAATCCAATGACACAAATGAACTTATTGGATGCACAAGATTGGTTAAAAACCCTAATTGGACAAGAATAAGCCTAGGGAGGACGAAAATGACCTAATTGATCATCCAATGACACAAACACACCTATTGGATGCACAAGATTGGTTAAAAACCCTAATTGGACAAGAATATTCCTAGGGAGGACGAAAATGACCTAAATATTAATTCAATGACACAAACAAACTTATCGGATGCACAAGATTGGTTAAAAACCCTAATTGGACAAGAATAAGCCTAGGGAGGATGAAAATAACCTAATTGATCATCCAAGGACACAAACACACCTATTGGATGCACAAGATTGGTTAAAAACCCTAATTGGACAAGAATATGCCTAGGGAGGACGAAAATGACCTAAATGTTAATCCAATGACACAAATGAACTTATTGGATGCACAAGATTGGTTAAAAACCCTAATTGGACAAGAATAAGCCTAGGGAGGACGAAAATAACCTAACTGATCATCCAATGACACAAACACACCTATTGGATGCACAAGATTGGTTAAAAACCCTAATTGGACAAGAATAAGCCTACGGAGAACGAAAATGACCTAATTGATCATCCATTGCCACAAAACACACCTAATAGATGCACAAGATTGGTTAAAAACCCTAATTGGACAAGAATATGCCTAGGGAGGACGAAAATGACCTAATTGGTCATCCAATGACACAAACACACCTATTGGATGCACAAGATTGGTTAAAAACCCTAATTGGACAAGAATATTCCTAGGGAGGATGAAAATAACCTAATTGATCATCCAATGAGACAAACACACCTATTGGATGCACAAGATTGGTTAAAAACCCTAATTGGACAAGAATATGCCTAGGGAGGACGAAAATGACCTAAATGTTAATCCAATGACACAAATGAACTTATTGGATGCACAAGATTGGTTAAAAACCCTAATTGGACAAGAATAAGCCTAGGGAGGACGAAAATGACCTAAATGTTAATCCAATGACACAACTCAACTTATTGGATGCACAAGATAGGTTAAAAATCCTAATTGGACAAGAATAAGCCTAGGGAGGACGAAAATGACCTAATTGATCATCCAATGACACAAATGAACTTATTAGATGCACAAGATTGGTTAAAAACCCTAATTGGACAAGAATAAGCCTAGGGAGGACGAAAATGACCTAATTGATCATCCAATGACACAAACACACCTATTGGATGCACAAGATTGGTTAAAAACCCTAATTGGACAAGAATATGCCTAGGGAGGACAAAAATGACCTAAATGTTAATCCAATGACACAAATGAACTTATTGGATGCACAAGATTGGTTAAAAACCCTAACTGGACAAGAATAAGCCTAGGGAGGACGAAAATGACCTAATTGATCATCCAATGACACAAACACACCTATTGGATGCACAAGATTGGTTAAAAACCCTAACTGGACAAGAATATGCCTAGGGAGGACGAAAATGACCTAATTGATCATCCAATGACACAAACACACCTATTGGATGCACAAGATTGGTTAAAAACCCTAATTGGACAAGAATATGCCTAGGGAGGACGAATATGACCTAAATGTTAATCCAATAACACAAATGAACTTATTGGATGCACAAGATTGGTTAAAAACCCTAATTGGACAACAATAAGCCTAGGGAGAACGAAAATGAGCTAAATGTTAATCCAATGACACCACTCAACTTATTGGATGCACAAAATTGGTTAAAAATCCTAATTGGACAAGAATATGCCTAGGGAGGACGAAAATGACCTAAATGTGAATCCAATTAAACAAATGAACTTATTGGATGCACAAGATTGGTTAAAAACCTAATTGGACAAGAATAAGCCTAGGGAGAATGAAAATGACCTAAATGTTAATCCAATGACACAACTCAACTTATTGGATGCACAAGATTGGTTAAAAACCCTAATTGGACAAGAATAAGCCTAGGGAGGACGAAAATGACCTAATTGATCATGCAATGACACAAACACACCTATTGGATGCACAAGATTGGTTAAAAACCCTAATTGGACAAGAATATGCCTAGGGAGGACGAAAATGACCTAATTGATCATCCAAGGACATAAACACACCTATTGGATGCACAAGATTGGTTAAAAACCCTAATTGGACAAGAATATGCCTAGGGACGACGAATATGACCTAAATGTTAATCCAATAACACAAATGAACTTATTGGATGCACAAGATTGGTTAAAAAACCTAATTGGACAAGAATAAGCCTAGAGAGAACAAAAATGACCTAAATGTTAATCCAATGACACAAATGAACTTATTGGATGCACAAGATTGGTTAAAAACCCTAATTGGACATGAATAAGCCTAGGGAGGACGAAAATGACCTAATTGATCATCCAATGACACAAACACACCTATTGGATGCACAAGATTGCTTAAAAACCCTAATTGGACAAGAATATGCCTAGGGAGGACGAAAATGACCTAAATGTTAATCCAATGACACAAATGAACTTATTGGATGCACAAGATTGGTTAAAAACCCTAATTGGACAAGAATAAGCCTAGGGAGGACGAAAATGACCTAATTGTTCATCCAATGACAGAAACACACCTATTGGATGCACAAGATTGGTTAAAAACCCTAATTGGATAAGAATAAGCCAAGGGAAGACGAAAATGACCTAATTGATCAGCCAATGACACAAACACACCTATTGGATGCACAAGATTGGTTAAAAATCCTAACTGGACAAGAATATGCCTAGGGAGGACGAAAATGACCTAATTGATCATCCAATGACACAAACACACCTATTGGATGCACAAGATTGGTTAAAAACCCTAATTGGACAAGAATATGCGTAGGGAGGACGAATATGACCTAAATGTTAATCCAATAACACAAAAGAACTTATTGGATGCACAAGATTGGTTAAAAACCCTAATTGGACAAGAATAAGCCTAGGGAGAACGAAAATGACATAAATGTTAATCCAATGACACAACTCAACTTATTGGATGCACAAGATTGGTTAAAAACCCTAATTGGACAAGAATAAGCCTACGGAGGACGAAAATGACCTAATTGATCATCCAATGACACAAACACACCTATTGGATGCACAAGATTGGTTAAAAACACTAATTGGACAAGAATATGCCTAGGGAGGACGAAAATGACCTAATTGATCATCCATTGCCACAAACACATCTATTGGATGCACAAGATTGGTTAAAAACCCTAATTGGACAAGAATATGCCTAGGGAGGACGAAAATGACCTAAATGTTAATCCAATGACACAAACGAACTTATTGGATGCACAAGATTGGTTAAAAACCCTAATTGGACAAGAATAAGCCTAGGGAGGACGAAAATGACCTAATTGATCATCCAATGACACAAACACACCTATTGGATGCACAAGATTGGTTAAAAACCCTAATTGGACAAGAATATGCCTAGGGAGGACGAAAATGACCTAAATATTAATTCAATGACATAAACAAACTTGTTGGATGCACAAGATTGGTTAAAAATCCTAATTGGACAAGAATAAGCCTAGGGAGGACGAAAATGACCTAATTGATCATCCAATGACACAAACACACCTATTGGATGGACAAGTTTGGTTAAAAACCCTAATTGGACAAGAATATGCCTAGGGAGGACGAAAATGACCTAAATGTTAATCCAATGACACAAATGAACTTATTGGATGCACAAGATTGGTTAAAAACCCTAATTGGACAAGAATAAGCCTAGGGAGGACGAAAATGACCTAATTGATCATCCAATGACACAAACACACCTATTGGATGCACAAGATTGGTTAAAAACCCTAATTGGACAAGAATATGCCTAGGGAGGACGAAAATGACCTAAATATTAATTCAATGACACAAACAAACTAATTGGACGCACAAGATTGGTTAAAAACCCTAATTGGACAAGAATAAGCCTAGGGAGGACGAAAATGACCTAATTGATCATCCAATGACACAAACACACCTATTGGATGCACAAGATTGGTTAAAAACCCTAATTGGACAAGAATAAGCCTAGCGAGGACGAAAATGACCTAATTGATCATCCATTGACACAAACACACCTATTGGATGCACAAGATTGGTTAAAAACTCTAATTGGACAAGAATAAGCCTATGGAGAATGAAAATGACCTAAACGTTAATCCAATGACACAACTCAACTTATTGGATGCACAAGATTGGTTAAAAACCCTAATTGGACAAGAATAAGCCTAGGGAGGACGAAAATGACCTAATTGATCATCCAATGACACAAACACACCTATTGGATGCACAAGATTGGTTAAAAACTATAGTTGGACAAGAACATGCCTAGGGAGGACGAAAATGACCTAATTGATCATCCAATGACACTAATGAACTTATTGGATGCACAAGATTGGTTAAAAACCATAATTGGACAAGAATAAGCCTTGGGAGGACGAAAATGACCTAATTGATCATCCAATGACACAAACACACCTATTGGATGCACAAGATTGGTTAAAAACTCTAATTGGACAAGAATATGCCTAGGGAGGACGAAAATGACCTAATTGATCATCCAATGACACAAACACACCTATTGGATGCACAAGATTGGTTAAAAACCCTAATTGGACAAGAATATGCCTAGGGAGGACGAATATGACCTAAATGTTAATCCAATAACACAAATGAACTTATTGGATGCACAAGATTGGTTAAAAACCCTAATTGGACAAGAATAAGCCTAGGGAGAACGAAAATGACGTAATTGATCATCCACTGACACAAACACACTTATTGGTTGCACAAGATTGGTTAAAAACCCTAATTGGACAAGAATATGCCTAGGGAGGACGAATATGACCTAAATGTTAATCCAATGACACAAATGAACTTATTGGATGCACAAGATTGGTTAAAAACCCTAATTGGACAAGAATAAGCCTAGGGAGGACGCAAAATGACCTAATTGATCATCCAATGACACTAATGAACTTATTGGATGCACAAGATTGGTTAAAAACCCTAATTGGACAAGAATAAGCCTAGGGAGGACGAAAATGACCTAATTGATCAACCAATGACACAAACACACCTATTGGATGCACAAGATTGGTTAAAAACCCTAATTGAACAAGAATAAGCCTAGGGAGGACGAAAATGACCTAATTGATCATCCAATGACACAAACACACCTATTGGATGCACAAGATTGGTTAAAAACCTTAATTGGACAAGAATAAGCATAAAAAGGACGAAAATGACCTAATTGATCATCTAATGACACAAACACACCTATTGGATGCACAAGATTGGTTAAAAACCCTAATTGGACAAGAATATGCCTAGGGAGGACGAAAATGACCTAAATGTTAATCCAATGACACAAATGAACTTATTGGATGCACAAGATTGGTTAAAAACCCTAATTGGACAAGAATAAGCCTAGGGAGGACGAAAATGACCTAATTGATCATCCAATGACACAAACACACCTATTGGATGCACAAGATTGGTTAAAAACCCAAGTTGGACAAGAATATGCCTAGGGAGGAGGAAAACGACCTAAATATTAATTCAATGACACAAAACAAAGTTATTGGATGCACAAGATTGGTTAAAAACCCTAATTAGACAAGAATAAGCCTAGGGAGGACGAAAATGACCTAATTGATCATCCAATGACACAAACACACCTATTGGATGCACAAGATTGGTTAAAAATCCTAATTGGACAAGAATAAGCCTAGGGAGGATAAAAATGACCTAATTGATCATCCAATGACACAAACACACCTATTGGATGCACAAGATTGGTTAAAAACCCTAATTGGACAAGAATAAGCCTAGGGAGGACGAAAATGACCTAATTGATCATCCAATGACACAAACACACCTATTGGATGCACAAGATTGGTTAAAAACCCTAATTGGACAAGAATAAGCCTAGGGAGGACGAAAATGACCTAATTGATCATCCAATCACACAAACACACCTATTGGATGCACAAGATTGGTTAAAAACCATAGTTGGACATGAATATGCCTAGGGAGGATGAAAATGACCTAATTGATCATCCAATGACACAAATGAACTTATTGGATGCACAAGATTGGTTAAAAACACTAATTGGACAAAAATAAGCCTAGGGAGGACAAAAATGACCTAATTGATCATCCAATGACACAAACACACCTATTGGATGCACAAGATTGGTTAAAAACCCTAATTGGACAAGAATAAGCCTAGGGAGGACGAAAATGACCTAATTGATCATCCAATGACACAAACACACCTATTGGATGCACAAGATTGGTTAAAAACCCTAATTGGACAAGAATAAGCCTAGGGAGGACGAAAATGACCTAATTGATCATCCAATGACACAAACACACCTATTGGATGCACAAGATTGGTTAAAAACCCTAATAGGACAAGAATAATCCTAGGGAGGACGAAAATGACCTCATTGATCATCCAATGACACAAACACACCTATTGGATGCACAAGATTGGTTAAAAACCCTAGTTGGACAAGAATATGCCTAGGGAGGACGAAAATGACCTAATTGATCATCCAATGACACAAACACACCTATTAGATACACAAGATTGGTTAAAAACCCTAATTGGACAAGAATATGCCTAGGGAGAACGAAAATGACCTAAATTAATCATCCAATGACACAAACACACCTATTGGATGCACAAGATTGGTTAAAAACCCTAATTGGACAAGAATATACCTAGGGAGGACGAAAATGACCTAAATGTTAATCCAATGACACAAATGAACTTATTGGCTGCACAAGATTGGTTAAAAACCCTAAGTGGACAAGAATATGCCTAGGGAGGACGAAAATGACCTAATTGATCATCCAATGACATAAACACACCTATTGGATGCAAAAGATTGGTTAAAAACCCTTATTTGGACAAGATGATGCCTAGGGAGGAAAAAAATGACCTAAATATTAATTCAATGACACAAACAAACTTATTGGAAGCACAAGATTGGTTAAAAACCCTAATTGGATAAGAATATGCCTAGGGAGGACGAATATGACCTAAATGTGAATCCAATGACACAAATGAACTTATTGGATGCACAAGATTGGTTAAAAACCCTAATTGGACAAGAATAAGCCTAGGGAGAATGAAAATGACCTAAATGTTAATCCAATGACACAACTCAACTTATTGGATGCACAAGATTGGTTAAAAACCCTAATTGGACAAGAATAAGCCTATGGAGGACGAAAATGACCTAATTGATCATTCAATGACACAAACACACCTATTGGATGCACAAGATTGGTTAAAAACCCTAATTGGATAAGAATATGCCTAGGGAGGACGAAAATGACCTAATTGATCATCCAATGACACAAACACACCTATTGGATGCACAAGATTGGTTAAAAACCCTAATTGGACAAGAATAAGCCTAGGGAGGACGAATATGACCTAAATGTTA
>JBBPBR010001806.1:0-60248 GCA_037974775.1 Cicer pinnatifidum | reverse complement strand
AAAATGACCTAAATATTAATTCAATGACACAAACAAACTTATTGGATGCACAAGATTGGTTAAAAACCCTAATTGGATAAGAATATGCCTAGGGAGGACGAATATGACCTAAATGTGAATCCAATGACACAAATGAACTTATTGGATGCACAAGATTGGTTAAAAACCCTAATTGGACAAGAATAAGCCTAGGGAGAACGAAAATGACCTAAATGTTAATCCAATGACACAACTCAACTTATTGGATGCTCAAGAATGGTTAAAAACCCTAATTGGGAAAGAATAAGCCTAGGGAGGACGAAAATGACCTAATTGATTATCCAATGACACAAACACACCTATTGGATGCACAAGATTGGTTAAAAACCCTAATTGGACAAGAATAAGCCTAGGGAGGACGAAAATGACCTAAATGTTAATCCAATGACACAACTCAACTTATTGGATGCACAAGATTGGTTAAAAACCCTAATTGGACAAGAATAAGCCTAGGGAGGACGAAAATGACCTAATTGATCTTCCAATGACACAAACATACCTATTGGATGCACAAGATTGGTTAAAAACCCTAATTTGACAAGAATAAGCCTAGGGAGGACGAAAATGACCTAATTGATCATCCAATGACACAAACACACCTATTGGATGCACAAGATTGGTTGAAAACCCTAATTGGGAAAGAATAAGCCTAGGGAGGACGAAAATGACCTAATTGATTATCCAATGACACAAACACACCTATTGGATGCACAAGATTGGTTAAAAACCCTAATTGGACAAGAATAAGCCTAGGGAGGACGAAAATGACCTAAATGTTAATCCAATGACACAACTCAACTTATTGGATGCACAAGATTGGTTAAAAACCCTAATTGGACAAGAATAATCCTAGGGAGGACGAAAATGACCTAATTGATCATCCAATGACACAAACACACCTATTGGATGCACAAGATTGGTTTAAAACCCTAATTGGACAAGAATAAGCCTAGGGAGGACGAAAATGACCTAATTGATCATCCAAAGACACAAACACATCTATTGGATGCACAAGATTGGTTAAAAACCCTAGTTGGACAAGAATATACCTAGGGAGGACCAAAATGACCTAATTGATCATCCAATGACACAAATGAACTTATTGGATGCACAAGATTGGTTAAAAACCCTAATTGGACAAGAATAAGCCTAGGGAGGACGAAAATGACCTAATTGATCATCCAATGACACAAACACACCTATTGCGTGCACAAGATTGGTTAAAAACCCTAATTGGACAAGAATATGCCTAGGGAGGACGAAAATGACCTAAATGTTAATCCAATGACACAAATGAACTTATTGGATGCACAAGATTGGTTAAAAACCCTAATTGGACAAGAATAAGCCTAGGGAGGACGAAAAATGACCTAATTGATCATCCAATGACACAAATGAACATATTGGATACACAAGATTGGTTAAAAACCCTAATTGGACAAGAATAAGCCTAGGGAGGACGAAAATGACCTAATTGATCTTCCAATGACACAAACACACCTATTGGATGCACAAGATTGGTTAAAAACCCTAATTGGACAAGAATATGCCTAGGGAGGACGAAAATGACCTAAATGTTAATCCAATGACACAAATGAACTTATTGGATGCACAAGATTGGTTAAAAACCCTAAGTGGACAAGAATATGCCTAGGGAGGACGAAAATGACCTAATTGATCATCCAATGACACAAACACACCTATTGGATGCAAAAGATTGGTTAAAAACCCTTATTTGGACAAGATGATGCCTAGGGAGGACGAAAATGACCTAAATATTAATTCAATGACACAAACAAACTTATTGGATGCACAAGATAGGTTAAAAACCCTAATTGGATAAGAATATGCCTAGGGAGGACGAATATGACCTAAATGTGAATCCAATGACACAAATGAACTTATTGGATGCACAAGATTGGTTAAAAACCCTAATTGGACAAGAATAAGCCTAGGGAGAATGAAAATGACCTAAATGTTAATCCAATGACACAACTCAACTTATTGGATGCACAAGATTGGTTAAAAACCCTAATTGGACAAGAATAAGCCTAGGGTGGACGAAAATGACCTAATTGATCATCCAATGACACAAACACACCTATTGGATGCACAAGATTGGTTAAACACCCTAATTGGACAAGAATATGCCTAGGGAGGACGAAAATGACCTAAATATTAATTCAATGACACAAACAAACTTATTGGATGCACAAGATTGGTTAAAAACCCTAATTGGACAAGAATAAGCCTAGGGAGAATGAAAATGACCTAAATGTTAATCCAATGACACAACTCAACTTATTGGATGCACAAGATTGGTTAAAAACCCTAATTGGACAAGAATAATCCTAGGGAGGACGAAAATGACCTAATTGATCATCCAATGACACAAACACACCTATTGGATGCACAAGATTGGTTAAAAACCCTAATTGGACAAGAATATGCCTAGGGAGGACGAAAATGACCTAAATGTTAATCCAATGACACAAATGAACTTATTGGATGCACAAGATTGGTTAAAAACCCAAATTGGACAAGAATAAGCCTAGGGAGTACGAAAATGACCTAATTGATCATCCAATGACACAAACACACCTATTGGATGCACAAGATTGGTTAAAAACCCTAATTGGACAAGAATATGCCTAGGGAGGACGAAAATGACCTAATTGATCATCCAATGACACAAACACACCTATTGGATGCACAAGATTGGTTAAAAACCCTAATTGGACAAGAATATGCCTAGGGAGGACAAAAATGACCTAAATATTAATTCAATGACACAAATAAACTTATCGGATGCACAAGATTGGTTAAAAACCCTAATTGGACAAGAATAAGCCTAGGGAGGACGAAAATGACCTAATTGATCATCCAATGACACAAACACACCTATTGGATGCACAAGATTGGTTAAAAACCCTAATTGGACAAGAATATGCCTAGGGAGGACGAAAATGACCTAATTGATCATCCAATGACACAAACACACCTATTGGATGCACAAGATTTGTTAAAAACCATAATTGGACAAGAATAAGCCTAGGAAGGACGAAAATAACTTAATTGATCATCCTATGACACAAACACACCTATTGGATGCACAAGATTGGTTAAAAACCCTAATTGGACAAGAATATGCCTAGGGAGGACGAAAATGACCTAAATATTAATTCAATGACACAAACAAAGTTATTGGATGCACAAGATTGGTTAAAAACCCTAATTGGACAAGAATAAGCCTAGGGAGAATGAAAATGACCTAAATGTTAATCCAATGCCACAACTCAACTTATTGGATGCACAAGATTGGTTAAAAACCCTAACTGGACAAGAATATGCCTAGGGAGGACGAAAATGACCTAATTGATCATCCAATGACACAAACACACCTATTGGATGCACAAGATTGGTTAAAAACCCTAATTGGATAAGAATATGCCTAGGGAGGACGAATATGACCTAAATGTGAATCCAATGACACAAATGAACTTATTGGATGCACAAGATTGGTTAAAAACCCTAATTGGACAAGAATAAGCCTAGGGAGAATGAAAATGACCTAAATGATAATCCAATGACACAACTCAACTTATTGGATGCACAAGATTGGTTAAAAACCCTAATTGGACAAGAATAAGCCTAGGGAGGACGAAAATGACCTAATTGATCATCCAATGACACAAACACACCTATTGGATGCACAAGATTGGTTAAAAACCCTAATTGGATAAGAGTATGCTTAGGGAGGATGAAAATGACCTAATTGATCATCCAATGACACAAACACACCTATTTGATGCACAAGATTGGTTAAAAACCCTAATTGGACAAGAATATGCTTAGGGAGGACGAATATGACCTAAATGTTAA
Source organism: Cicer pinnatifidum (assembly GCA_037974775.1). Classification (NCBI taxonomy): domain Eukaryota; kingdom Viridiplantae; phylum Streptophyta; class Magnoliopsida; order Fabales; family Fabaceae; genus Cicer; species Cicer pinnatifidum. The sequence continues at coordinate 56,327 of JBBPBR010001806.1, read as the reverse complement.
TCCAATAACACAAATGAACTTATTGGATGCACAAGATTGGTTAAAAACCCTAATCGGACAAGAATAAGCCTAGGGAGAACGAAAATGACCTAAATGTTAATCCAATGACACAACTCAACTTATTGGATGCACAAGATTGGTTAAAATCCCTAATTTGACAAGAATAAGCCTAGGGAGGACGAAAATGACCTAATTGATCATCCAATCACACAAACACACCTATTGGATGCACAAGATTGGTTAAAAACCCTAATTGGACAAGAATATGCCTAGGGAGGACGAAAATGACCTAAATGTTAATCCAATGACACAAATGAACTTATTGGATGCACAAGATTGGTTAAAAACCCTAAGTGGACAAGAATATGCCTAGGGAGGACGAAAATGACCTAATTGATCATCCAATGACACAAACACACCTATTGGATGCAAAAGATTGGTTAAAAACCCTTATTTGGACAAGATGATGCCTAGGGAGAACGAAAATGACCTAAATATTAATTCAATGACACAAACAAACTTATTGGATGCACAAGATTGGTTAAAAACCCTAATTGGATAAGAATATGCCTAGGGAGGACGAATATGACCTAAATGTGAATCCAATGACACAAATGAACTTATTGGATGCACAAGATTGGTTAAAAACCCTAATTGGACAAGAATAAGCCTAGGGAGAATGAAAATGACCTAAATGTTAATCCAATGACACAACTCAACTTATTGGATGCACAAGATTGGTTAAAAACCCTAATTGGACAAGAATAATCCTAGGGAGGACGAAAATGACCTAATTGATCATCCAATGACACAAACACACCTATTGGATGCACAAGATTGGTTAAAAACCCTAATTGGATAAGAGTATGCTTAGGGAGGATGAAAATGACCTAATTGATCATCCAATGACACAAACACACCTATTTGATGCACAAGATTGGTTAAAAACCCTAATTGGACAAGAATATGCTTAGGGAGGACGAATATGACCTAAATGTTAATCCAATAACACAAATGAACTTATTGGATGCACAAGATTGGTTAAAAACCCTAATCGGACAAGAATAAGCCTAGGGAGAACGAAAATGACCTAAATGTTAATCCAATGACACAACTCAACTTATTGGATGCACAAGATTGGTTAAAATCCCTAATTTGATAAGAATAAGCCTAGGGAGGACGAAAATGACCTAATTGATCATCCAAGGACACAAACACACCTATTGGATGCACAAGATTGGTTAAAAACCCTAGTTGGACAAGAATATGCCTAGGGAGGACGAAAATGACCTAATTGATCATCCAATGACACAAACACACCTATTAGATACACAAGATTGGTTAAAAACCCTAATTGGACAAGAATATGCCTAGGGAGAACGAAAATGACCTAAATTAATCATCCAATGACACAAACACACCTATTGGATGCACAAGATTGGTTAAAAACCCTAATTGGACAAGAATATACCTAGGGAGGACGAAAATGACCTAAATGTTAATCCAATGACACAAATGAACTTATTGGCTGCACAAGATTGGTTAAAAACCCTAATTGGACAAGAATAAGCCTAGGGAGAATGAAAATGACCTAAATGTTAATCCAATGACACAACTCAACTTATTGGATGCACAAGATTGGTTAAAAACCCTAATTGGACAAGAATAAGCCTAGGGAGGACGAAAATGACCTAATTGATCATCCAATGACACAAACACACCTATTGGATGCACAAGATTGGTTAAAAACCCTAATTGGACAAGAATAGGCCTAGGGAGGACGACAATGACCTAAATGTTAATCCAATGACACAAATGAACTTATTGGCTGCATAAGATTGGTTAAAAACCCTAAGTGGACAAGAATATGCCTAGGGAGGACGAAAATGACCTAATTGATCATCCAATGACACAAACACACCTATTGGATGCAAAAGATTGGTTAAAAACCCTTATTTGGACAAGATGATGCCTAGGGAGGAAAAAAATGACCTAAATATTAATTCAATGACACAAACAAACTTATTGGAAGCACAAGATTGGTTAAAAACCCTAATTGGATAAGAATATGCCTAGGGAGGACGAACATGACCTAAATGTGAATCCAATGACACAAACGAACTTATTGGATGCACAAGATTGGTTAAAAAACCCTAATTGGACAAGAATAAGCCTAGGGAGAATGAAAATGACCTAAATGTTAATCCAATGACACAACTCAACTTATTGGATGCACAAGATTGGTTAAAAACCCTAATTGGACAAGAATAAGCCTAGGGAGGACGAAAATGACCTAATTGATCATTCAATGACACAAACACACCTATTGGATGCACAAGATTGGTTAAAAACCCTAATTGGATAAGAATATGCCTAGGGAGGACAAAAATGACCTAATTGATCATCCAATGACACAAACACGCCTATTGGATGCACAAGATTGGTTAAAAACCCTAATTGGATAAGAGTATGCCTAGGGAGGATGAAAATGACCTAATTGATCATCCAATGACACAAACACACCTATTTGATGCACAAGATTGGTTAAAAACCCTAATTGGACAAGAATATGCTTAGGGAGGACGAATATGACCTAAATGTTAATCCAATAACACAAATGAACTTATTGGATGCACAAGATAGGTTAAAAACCCTAATCGGACAAGAATAAGCCTAGGGAGAACGAAAATGACCTAAATGTTAATCCAATGACACAACTCAACTTATTGGATGCACAAGATTGGTTAAAATCCCTAATTTGACAAGAATAAGCTTAGGGAGGACGAAAATGACCTAATTGATCATCCAATGACACAAACACACCTATTGGATGCACAAGATTGGTTAAAAACCCTAGTTGGACAAGAATATGCATAGGGAGGACGAAAATGACCTAATTGATCATCCAATGACACAAACACACCTATTAGATACACAAGATTGGTTAAAAACCCTAATTGGACAAGAATATGCCTAGGGAGAACGAAAATGACCTAAATTGATCATCCAATGACACAAACACACGTATTGGATGCACAAGATTGGTTAAAAACCCTAATTGGACAAGAATATACCTAGGGAGGACGAAAATGACCTAAATGTTAATCCAATGACACAAATGAACTTATTGGCTGCACAAGATTGGTTAAAAACCCTAAGTGGACAAGAATATGCCTAGGGAGGACGAAAATGACCTAATTGATCATCCAATGACACAAACACACCTATTGGATGCAAAAGATTGGTTAAAAACCCTTATTTGGACAAGATGATGCCTAGGGAGGAAAAAAATGACCTAAATATTAATTCAATGACACAAACAAACTTATTGGATGCACAAGATTGGTTAAAAACCCTAATTGGATAAGAATATGCCTAGGGAGGACGAATATGACCTAAATGTGAATCCAATGACACAAATGAACTTATTGGATGCACAAGATTGGTTAAAAACCCTAATTGGACAAGAATAAGCCTAGGGAGAATGAAAATGACCTAAATGTTAATCCAATGACACAACTCAACTTATTGGATGCACAAGATTGGTTAAAAACCCTAATTGGACAAGAATAAGCCTAGGGAGGACGAAAATGACCTAAATGTTAATCCAATGACACAAATGAACTTATTGGCTGCACAAGATTGGTTAAAAACCCTAAGTGGACAAGAATATGCCTAGGGAGGACGAAAATGACCTAATTGATCATCCAATGACACAAACACACCTATTGGATGCACAAGATTGGTTAAAAACCCTAATTGGACAAGAATAAGCCTAGGGAGGACGAATATGACCTAAATGTTAATTCAATAACACAAATGAACTTATTGGATGCACAAGATTGGTTAAAAACCCTAATTGGACAAGAATAAGCCTAGGGAGAACGAAAATGACCTAAATGTTAATCCAATGACACAACCCAACTTATTGGATGCACAAGATTGGTTAAAATCCCTAATTGGACAAGAATAAGCCTAGGGAGGACGAAAATGACCTAATTGATCATCCAATGACACAGACACACCTATTGGATGCACAAGATTGGTTAAAAACCCTAGTTGGACAAGAATATGCCTAGGGAGGACGAAAATGACCTAATTGATCATGCAATTACACAAACATACCTATTGGATGCACAAGACTGGTTAAAAACCCTAATTGGACAAGAATATGCCTAGGGAGGACGAAAATGACCTAAATATTAATTCAATGACACAAACAAAGTTATTGGATGCACAAGATTGGTTAAAAACCCTAATTGGACAAGAATAAGCCTAGGGAGGACGAAAATAACCTAATTGATCATCCAATGACACAAACACACCTATTGGATGCAAATGATTGGTTAAAAACCCTAATTGGACAAGATGATGCCTAGGGAGGACGAAAATGACCTAAATATTAATTCAATGGCACAATCAAACTTATTGGATGCACAAGATTGGTTAAAAACCCTAATTGGACAAGAATATGCCTAGGGAGGACGAATATGACCTAAATGTGAATCCAATGACACAAATGAACTTATTGGATGCACAAGATTGGTTAAAAACCCTAATTGGACTAGAATAAGCCTAGGGAGAATGAAAATGACCTAAATGTTAATCCAATGACACAACTCAACTTATTGGATGCACAAGATTGGTTAAAAACCCTAATTGGACAAGAATAAGCCTAGGGAGGACGAAAATGACCTAATTGATCATCCAATGACACAAACACACCTATTGGATGCACAAGATTGGTTAAAAACCCTAATTGGACAAGGATATGCCTAGGGAGGACGAAAATTACCTAATTGATCATCCAATGACATAAACACACCTATTGGATGCACAAGATTGGTTAAAAACCCTAATTGGACAAGAATATGCCTATGGAGGACGAATATGACCTAAATGTTAATCCAATAACACGGATGAACTTATTGGATGCACAAGATTTGTTAAAATCCCTAATTGGACAAGAATAAGCCTAAGGACGACGAAAATGACCTAAATGCTAATCCAATGACACAACTCAACTTAATTGATGCACAAGATTGGTTAAAAACCCTAATTGGGCAAGAATAAGCCTAGGGAGGACGAAAATGACCTAATTGATCATCCAATGACACAAACACATCTATTGGATGCACAAGATTGGTTAAAAACCCTAATTGGACAAGAATATGCCTAGGGAGGACATAAATGACTTAATTGATCATCCAATGACACAAACACACCTATTGGAGGCACAAGATTGGTTAAAAACCCTAATTGGACAAGAATATGCCTAGGGAGGACGAAAATGACCTAAATATTAATTCAATGACACAAACAAACTTATCGGATGCACAAGATTGGTTAAAAACCCTAATTGGACAAGAATAAGCCTAGGGAGGACGAAAATGACCTAATTGATCATCCAATGACACAAACACACCTATTGGATGCACAAGATTGGTTAAAAACCCTAATTGGACAAGAATATGCCTAGGGAAGACGAAAATGACCTAAATGTTAATCCAATGACACAACTCAAGTTATTGGATGCACAAGATTGATTAAAAACCTTAATTGGACAAGAATAAGCCTAGGGAGGACGAAAATGACCTAATTGATCATCCAATGACACAAACACACCTATTGGATGCACAAGATTGGTTAAAAACCCTAATTGGACAAGAATATGCCTAGGGAAGACGAAAATGACCTAAATGTTAATCCAATGACATAAATGAACTTATTGGATGCACAAGATTGGTTAAAAACCCTAATTGGACAAGAATAAGCCTAGGGAGGACGAAAATGACCTAATTGATCATCCAATGACACAAACACACCTATTGGATGCACAAGATTGGTTAAAAACCCTAATTGGACAAGAATATGCCTAGGGAGGACGAAAATGACCTAATTGATCATCCAATGACACAAATGAACTTATTTGATGCACAAGATTGGTCAAAAACCCTAATTGGACAAGAATAAGCCTATGGAGGACGAAAATGACCTAATTGATCATCCAATGACACAAACACACCTATTGGATGCACAAGATTGGTTAAAAACCCTAATTGGACAAGAATATGCCTAGGGAGGACGAAAATGACCTAATTGATCATCCAATGACACAAACACACCTATTGGATGCACAAGATTGGTTAAAAACCATAATTGGACAAGAATATCCTAGGGAGGACGAATATGACCTAAATGTTAATCCAATAACACAAATGAACTTATTGGATGCACAAGATTGGTTAAAAACCCTAATTGGACAAGAATAAGCCTAGGGAGAACGAAAATGACCTAAATGTTAATCCAATGACACAACTCAACTTATTGGATGCACAAGATTGGTTAAAAACCCTAATTGGACAAGAATAAGCCTAGGGAGGAAGAAAATGACCTAATTGATCATCCAATGACACAAACACACCTATTGGATGCGCAAGATTGGTTAAAACCCTAATTGGACAAGAATATGCCTAGGGAGGACGAAAATGACCTAATTGATCATCCAAAGACACAAACACACCTATTGGATGCACAAGATTGGTTAAAAACCCTAATTGGACAAGAATATCCTAGGGAGGACGAATATGACCTAAATGTTAATCCAATAACACAAATGAACTTATTGGATGCACAAGATTGGTTAAAAACCCTAATTGGACAAGAATAAGCCTAGGGAGAACGAAAATGACCTAAATGTTAATCCAATGACACAACTCAACTTATTGGATGCACAAGATTGGTTAAAATCCATAATTGGACAAGAATAAGCCTAGGGAGGACAAAAATGACCTAATTGATCATCCAATGACACAAACACACCTATTGGATGCACAAGATTGGTTAAAAACCCTAATTGGACAAGAATAAGCCTAGGGAGGACGAAAATGACCTAAATGTTAATCCAATGACACAACTCAACTTATTGAATGCACAAGATTGGTTAAAAACCCTCATTGGACAAGAATAAGCCTAGGGAGGACGAAAATGACCTAATTGATCATCCAATGACACAAACACACCTATTGGATGCACAAGATTGGTTAAAAACCCTAATTGGACAAGAATAAGCCTAGGGAGGACGAATATGACCTAAATGTTAATTCAATAACACAAATGAACTTATTGGATGCACAAGATTGGTTAAAAACCCTAATTGGACAAGAATAAGCCTAGGGAGAACGAAAATGACCTAAATGTTAATCCAATGACACAACTCAACTTATTGGATGCACAAGATTGGTTAAAATCCATAATTGGACAAGAATAAGCCTAGGGAGGACGAAAATGACCTAATTGATTATCCAATGACACAGACACACCTATTGGATGCACAAGATTGGTTAAAAACCCTAATTGGACAAGAATAAGCCTAGGGAGGACGAAAATGACCTAATTGATCATCCAATGACACAAACACACCTATTGGATGCACAAGATTGGTTAAAAACCCTAATTGGACAAGAATATGCCTAGGGAGAACTAAAATGACCTAAATTGATCATCCAATGACACAAACACACCAATTGGATGCACAAGATTGGTTAATAACCCTAATTGGACAAGAATAAGCCAATGGAGGACGAAAATGACCTAATTGATCATCCAATGACACAAACACACTTATTGGATGCACAAGATAGGTTAAAAACCATAATTGGACAAGAATATGCCTAGGGAGGACGAAAATGACCTAAATATTAATTCAATGACACAAACAAAGTTATTGGATGCACAAGATTGGTTAAAAACCCTAATTGGACAAGAATAAGCCTAGGGAGGACGAAAATGACCTAATTGATCATCCAATGACACAAACACACCTATTGGATGCACAAGATTGGTCTAAATCTCTAATTGGACAAGAATATGTCTAGGGAGGACGAAAATGACCTCAATGTTAATCCAATGACATAAATGAACTTATTGGATGCACAAGATTAGTTAAAAACCCTCATTGGACAAGAATAAGCCTAAGAAGGACGAAAATAACCTAATTGATCATCCCATGACAGAAACACACCTATTGGATGCACAAGATTGGTTAAAAACCCTAATTGGACAAGAATAAGCCTAGGGAGGACGAAAATGACCTAAATGGTAATCCAATGACACAACTCAACTTATTGGATGCACAAGATTGGTTAAAAACCCTAATTGGACAAGAATAAGCCTAGGGAGGACGAAAATGACCTAATTGATCATCCAATGACACAAACACACCTATTGGATGCACAAGATTGGTTAAAAACCCTAATTGGACAAGAATAAGCCTAGGGAGGACGAAAATGACCTAAATGTTAATCCAATGACACAACTCACCTTATTGGATGCACAAGATTGGTTAGAAACCCTAATTGGACCAGAATAAGCCTAGGGAGGACGAAAATGACCTAATTGATCATCCAATGACACAAACACACCTATTGGATGCACAAGATTGGTTAAAAACCCTAATTGGACAAGAATAAGCCTAGGGAGGACGGAAATGACCTAATTGACCATCCAATGACACAAACACACCTATGGGATGCACATGATTGGTTAAAAACCCTATATGGACAAGAATATGCTAAGGGAGGACGAAAATGACCTAATTGATCATCCAATGACACAAACACACCTATTGGATGCACAAGATTGGTTAAAAACCCTAATTGGACAAGAATACACCTAGGGAGGACGAAAATGACCTAAATGTTAATCCAATGACACAACTCTACTTATTGGATGCACAAGATTGGTTAGAAACCCTAATTGGACAAGAATAAGCCTAGGGAGGACGAAATTGACCTAAATGTTAATCCAAGGACACAAATGAACTTATTGGATGCACAAGATTGGTTAGAAACCCTAATTGGACAAGAATAAGCCTAGGGAGGACGAAAATGACCTAATTGATCATCCAATGACACAAACACACCTATTGGATGCACAAGATTGGTTAAAAACCCTAATTGGACAAGAATATGCCTATGGAGGACGAAAATGACCTAATTGATCATCCAATGACACAAACACACCTATTGGATGCACAAGATTGGTTAAAAACCGTAGTTGGACAAGAATATGCCTAGGGAGGACGAAAATGACCTAATTGATCATCCAATGACACAAACACACCTATTGGATGCACAAGATTGGTTAAAAACCCTAATTGGACAAGAATATGCATAGGGAGAACGAAAATGACCTAAATTGATCATCCAATGACACAAACACACCTATTGGATGCACAAGATTGGTTAAAAACCCTAATTGGACAAGAATATGCCTAGGGAGGACGAAAATGACCTAAATGTTAATCCCATGACACAAATGAACTTATTGGATGCACAAGATTGGTTAAAAACCCTAATTGGACAAGAATATGCCTATGGAGGACGAAAATGACCTAATTGATCATCCAATGACACAAACACACCTATTGGATGCACAAGATTGGTTAAAAACCCTAATTGGACAAGATGATGTCTAGGGAGGACGAAAATGATCTAATTGATCATCCAATGACACAAACACACCTATTGGATGCACAAGATTGGTTAAAAACCCTAATTGGACAAGAATAAGCCTAGGGAGGACGAATATGACCTAAATGTTAATTCAATAACACAAATGAACTTATTGGATGCACAAGATTGGTTAAAAACCCTAATTGGACAAGAATAAGCCTAGGGAGAACGAAAATGACCTAAATGTTAATCCAATGACACAACTCAACTTATTGGATGCACAAGATTGGTTAAAATCCCTAATTGGACAAGAATAAGCCTAGGGAGGAAGAAAATGACCTAATTGATCATCCAATGACACAGACACACCTATTGGATGCACAAGATTGGTTAAAACCCCTAGTTGGACAAGAATATGCCTAGGGAGGACGAAAATGACCTAATTGATCATCCAATTACACAAACATACCTATTGGATGCACAAGACTGGTTAAAAACCCTAATTGGACAAGAATATGCCTAGGGAGGACGAAAATGACCTAAATATTAATTCAATGACACAAACAAAGTTATTCGATGCACAAGATTGGTTAAAAACCATAATTGGACAAGAATAAGCCTAGGGAGGACGAAAATAACCTAATTGATCATCCAATGACACAAACACACCTATTGGATGCAAATGATTGGTTAAAAACCCTAATTGGACAAGATGATGCCTAGGAAGGACGAAAATGACCTAAATATTAATTCAATGGCACAATCAAACTTATTGGATGCACAAGATTGGTTAAAAACCCTAATTGGACAAGAATATGCCTAGGGAGGACGAATATGACCTAAATGTGAATCCAATGACACAAATGAACTTATTGGATGCACAAGATTGGTTAAAAACCCTAATTGGACAAGAATAAGCCTAGGGAGAATGAAAATGACCTAAATGTTAATCCAATGACACAACTCAACTTAATGGATGCACAAGATTGGTTAAAAACCCTAATTGGACAAGAATAAGCCTAGGGAGGATGAAAATGACCTAATTAATCATCCAATGACACAAACACACCTATTGGATGCACAAGATTGGTTAAAAACCCTAATTGGATAAGAATATGCCTAGGGAGGACGAAAATGATATAATTGATCATCCAATGACACAAACACACCTATGGGATGCACAAGATTGGTTAAAAACCCTAATTGGACAAGAATATGCCTAGGGAGGACGAATATGACCTAAATGTGAATCCAATGACTCAAATGAACTTATTGGATGCACAAGATTGGTTAAAAACCCTAATTGGACAAGAATAAGCCTACGGAGAATGAAAATGACCTAAATGTTAATCCAATGACACAACTCAACTTATTGGATGCACAAGATTGGTTAAAAACCCTAATTGGACAAGAATAAGCCTAGGGAGGACGAAAATGACCTAATTGATCATCCAATGACACAAACACACCTATTGGATGCACAAGATTGGTTAAAAACCCTAATTGGACAAGAATATGCCTAGGGAGGACGAAAATGACCTAAATGTTGATCCAATGACACAAATGAACTTATTAGATGTACAAGATTGGTTAAAAACCCTAGTTGGACAAGAATATGCCTAGGGAGGACGAAAATGACCTAATTGATCATCCAATGACACAAATGAACTTATTGGATGCACAAGATTGGTTAAAAACCCTAATTGGACAAGAATATACCTAGGGAGGATGAAAATGACCTAAATGTTAATCCAATGACACAACTCAACTTATTGGATGCACAAGATTGGTTAAAAACCCTAATTGGACAAGAATAAGCCTAGGGAGGACGAAAATGACCTAATTGATCATCCAATGACACAAACACACCTATTGGATGCACAAGATTGGTTAAAAACCCTAATTGGACAAGAATATGCCTAGGGAGGACGAAAATGACCTAAATGTTAATCCAATGACACAACTCAACCTATTGGATGCACAAGATTGGTTAAAAACCCTAATTGGACAAGAATAAGCCTAGGGAGGACGATAAATGACCTAATTGATCATCCAATGACACAAACACACCTATTGGATGCACAAGATTGGTTAAAAACCCTAATTGGACAAGAATAAGCCTAGGGAGGACGAAAATGACCTAATTGATCATCCAATGACACAAACACACCTATTGGATGCACAAGATTGGTTAAAAACCCTAATTGGACAAGAATAAGCCTAGGGAGGACAACAATGACCTAATTGATCATCCAATGACACAAACACACCTATTGGATGCACAAGAATGGTTAAAAACCCTAATTGGACAAGAATAAGCCTAGGGAGGACGAAAATGACCTAATTGATCATCCAATGACACAAACACACCTATTGGATGCACAAGATTGGTTAAAAACCCTAATTGGACAAGAATAAGCCTAGGGAGGACGAAAATGACCTAATTGATCATCCAATGACACAAACACACCTATTGGATGCACAAGATTGGTTAAAAACCCTAATTGGACAAGAATATGCCTAGGGAGGACGAAAATGACCTAAATGTTAATCCAATGACACAACTCAACGTATTGGATGCACAAGATTGGTTAAAAACCCTAATTGGACAAGAATAAGCCTAGGGAGGACGAAAATGACCTAATTGATCATCCAATGACACAAACACACCTATTGGATGCACAAGATTGGTTAAAAACCCTAATTGGACAAGAATATGCCTAGGGAGGAGGAAAATTTCCTAAATATTAATTCAATGACACAAACAAAGTTATTGGATGCACAAGATTGGTTAAAAACCCTAATTGGACAAGAATAAGCCTAGGGAGGACGAAAATGACCTAATTGATCATCCAATGACACAAACACACCTATTGGATGCACAAGATTGGTTAAAAACCCTAATTGGACAAGAATAAGCCTAGGGATGACGAAAATGACCTAATTGATCATCCAATGACACAAACACACCTATTGGATGCACAAGATTGGTTAAAAACCCTAATTGGACAAGAATATGCCTAGGGAGGACGAAAATGACCTAAATGTAAATCCAATGACACAAATGAACTTATTGGATGCACAAGATTGGTTAAAAACCCTGGACAAGAATAAGCCTAGGGAGGACGAAAATGACCTAATTGATCATCCAATGACACAAACACACCTGTTGGATGCACAAGATTGGTTAAAAACACTAATTGGACAAGAATAAGCCTAGGGAGGACGAAAATGACCTAATTGATCATCCAATGACACAAACACACCTATTGGATGCACAAGATTGGTTAAAAACCCTAATTGGACAAGAATATTCCTAGGGAGGAAGAAAATAACCTAAATGTTAATCCAATGACACAAACAAACTTATTGGATGCACAATATTGGTTAAAAACCCTAATTGGACAAGAATAAGCCTAGGGAGGACGAAAATGACCTAATTGATCATCCAATGACACAAACACACCTATTGGATGCACAAGATTGGTTAAAAACCCTAATTGGACAAGAATAAGCCTAGTGAGGATGAAAATGACCTAATTGATCATCCAATGACACAAACACACCTATTGGATGCACAAGATTGGTTAAAAACCCTAATTGGACAAGAATAAGCCTAGGGAGGACGAAAATGACCTAATTGATCATCCAATGACACAAACACACCTATTGGATGCACAAGATTGGTTAAAAACCCTAATTGGACAAGAATAAGCCTACGGAGGACGAAAATGACCTAAATGTTAATCGAATGACACAACTCAACTTATTGGATGCACAAGATTGGTTAAAAACCCTAATTGGACAAGAATAAGCCTAGGGAGGACGAAAATGACCTAATTGATCATCCAATGACACAAACACACCTATTGGATGCACAAGATTGGTTAAAAACCCTAATTGGACAAGAATAAGCCTAGGGAGGACGAAAATGACCTAATTTATCATCCAATAACACAAACACACCTATTGGATGCACAAGATTGGTTAAAAACCCTAATTGGACAAGAATAAGCCTAGGGAGGACGAAAATGACCCAATTGATCATCCAATGACACAAACACACCTATTGGATGCACAAGATTGGTTAAAAACCCTAATTGGACAAGAATATGCCTAGGGAGGACGAAAATGACTTAAATGTTAATCCAATGACACAAATGAACTTATTGGATGCACAAGATTTGTTAAAAACCCTAATTGGACAAGAATAAGCCTAGGGAGGACGAAAATGACCCAATTGATCATCCAATGACACAAACACACCTATTGGATGCACAAGATTGGTTAAAAACCCTAATTGGACAAGAATATGCCTAGGGAGGACGAAAATGACTTAAATGTTAATCCAATGACACAAATGAACTTATTGGATGCACAAGATTTGTTAAAAACCCTAATTGGACAAGAATAAGCCTAGGGAGGACGAAAATAACCTAATTGATCATCCAATGACACAAACACACCTATTGGATGCACAAGATTGGTTAAAAACCCTAATTTGACAAGAATAAGCATAGAAAGGACGAAAATGACCTAATTGATCATCCAATGACACAAACACACCTATTGGATGCACAAGATTGGTTAAAAACCCTAATTGGATAAGAATATGCCTAGGGAGGACGAAAATGACCTAATTGATCATCCAATAACACAAACACACCTATTGGATGCACAAGATTGGTTAAAAACCCTAATTGGACAAGAATATGCCTAAGGAGGACGAAAATGACCTGAATATTAATTCAATGACACAAACAAAGTTATTGGATGCACAAGATTGGTTAAAAACCCTAATTGGACAAGAATAAGCCTAGGGAGGACGAAAATGACCTAATTGATCATCCAATGACACAAACACACCTATTGGATGCACAAGATTGGTTAAAAACCCTAATTGGACAAGAATATGCCTAGGGAGGACGAAAATGACCTAAATGTTAATCCAATGACACAAATGAACTTATTGGATGCACAACATTGGTTAAAAACCCTAATTGGACAAGAGTAAGCCTAGGAAGGACGAAAATAACCTAATTGATCATCCAATGACACAAACACACCTATTGGATGCACAAGATTGGTTAAAAACCCTAATTGGACAAGAATATGCCTAGGGAGGACGAAAATGACCTAAATATTAATTCAATGACACAAACAAAGTTATTGGATGAACAAGATTGATTAAAAACCCTAATCTGACAAGAATAAGTCTAGGTAGGACGAAAATGACCTAATTGATCATCCAATGACACAAACACACCTATTGGATGCACAAGATTGGTTAAAAACCCTAATTGGACAAGAATATGCCTAGGGAGGACGAAAATGACCTAAATATTAATTCAATGACACAAACAAAGTTATTGGATGCACAAGATTGATTAAAAACCCTAATTTGACAAGAATAATTCTAGGTAGGACGAAATTGACCTAATTGATCATCCAATGACACAAACACACCTATTGGATGCACAAGATTGGTTAAAAACCCTAATTGGACAAGAATAAGCCTAGGGACGACAAAAACGACCTAATTGATCATCCAATGACACAAACACACCTATTGGATGCACAAGATTGGTTAAAAACCCTAATTGGACAAGAATAAGCCTAGGGAGGACGAAAATGACCTAATTGATCATCCAATGACACAAACACACCTATTGGATGCACAAGATTGGTTAAAAACCCTAATTGGACAAGAATATGCCTAGGGAGGACGAAAATGACCTAATTGATCATCCAATGACACAAACACACCTATCGGATTCACAAGATTGGTTAAAAACCCTAATTGGACAAGAATATGCTTAGGGAGGACGAATATGACCTAAATGTGAATCCAATGACCCAAATGAACTTATTGGATGCACAAGATTGGTTAAAAACCCTAATTGGACAAGAATAAGCCTAGGGAGAACGAAAATGACCTAAATGTTAATCCAATGACACAACTCAACTTATTGGATGCACAAGATTGGTTAAAATCCCTAATTGGACAAGAATAAGCCTAGGGAGGACGAAAATGACCTAATTGATCATCCAATGACACAAACACACCTATTGGATGCACAAGATTGGTTAAAAACCCTAATTGGATAAGAATATGCCTAGGGAGGATGAAAACGACCTAATTGATCATCCAATGACACAAACACACCTATTGGATGCATAAGATTGGTTAAAAACCCTAATTGGACTAGAATATGCTTAGGGAGGACGAATATGACCTAAATGTTAATCCAATAACACAAATGAACTTATTGGATGCACAAGATTGGTTAAAAACCCTAATTGGACAAGAATAAGCCTAGGGAGAACGAAAATGACCTAAATGTTAATCCAATGACACAACTCAACTTATTGGATGCACAAGATTGGTTAAAATCCATAATTGGACAAGAATAAGCCTAGGGAGGACGAAAATGACCTAATTGATCATCCAATGACACAAACACACTTATTGGATGCACAAGATTAGTTAAAAACCCTAGTTGGACAATAATATGCCTAGGGAGGACGAAAATGACCTAATTGATCATCCAATGACACAAACACACCTATTGGATGCACAAGATTGGTTAAAACCCCTAATTGGACAAGAATATGCCTAGGGAGGACGAAAATGACCTAATTGATCATCCAATTACACAAACATACCTATTGGATGCACAAGACTGGTTAAAAACCCTAATTGGACAAGAATATGCCTAGGGAGGACGAAAATGACCTAAATATTAATTCAATGACACAAACAAAGTTATTCGATGCACAAGATTGGTTAAAAACCCTAATTGGACAAGAATAAGCCTAGGGAGGACGAAAATAACCTAATTGATCATCCAATGACACAAACACACCTATTGGATGCAAATGATTGGTTAAAAACCCTAATTGGACAAGATGATGCCTAGGGAGGACGAAAATGACCTAAATATTAATTCAATGGCACAATCAAACTTATTGGATGCACAAGATTGGTTAAAAACCCTAATTGGACAAGAATATGCCTAGGGAGGACGAATATGACCTAAATGTGAATCCACTGACACAAATGAACTTATTGGATGCACAAGATTGGTTAAAAACCCTAATTAGACAAGAATAAGCCTAGGGAGAATGAAAATGACCTAAATGTTAATCCAATGACACAACTCAACTTATTGGATGCACAAGATTGGTTAAAAACCCTAATTGGACAAGAATAAGCCTACAGAGGATGAAAATGACCTAATTGATCATCCAATGACACAAACACACCTATTGGATGCAAATGATTGGTTAAAAACCCTAATTGGACAAGATGATGCCTAGGGAGGACGAAAATGACCTAAATATTAATTCAATGGCACAATCAAACTTATTGGATGCACAAGATTGGTTAAAAACCCTAATTGGACAAGAATATGCCTAGGGAGGACGAATATGACCTAAATGTGAATCCAATGACACAAATGAACTTATTGGATGCACAAGATTGGTTAAAAACCCTAATTAGACAAGAATAAGCCTAGGGAGAATGAAAATGACCTAAATGTTAATCCAATGACACAACTCAACTTATTGGATGCACAAGATTGGTTAAAAACCCTAATTGGACAAGAATAAGCCTACGGAGGATGAAAATGACCTAATTGATCATCCAATGACACAAACACACCTATTGGATGCACAAGATTGGTTAAAAACCCTAATTGGATAAGAATATGCCTAGGGAGGACGAAAATGATATAATTGATCATCCAATGACACAAACACACCTATGGGATGCACAAGATTGGTTAAAAACCCTAATTGGACAAGAATATGCCTAGGGAGGACGAATATGACCTAAATGTGAATCCAATGACTCAAATGAACTTATTGGATGCACAAGATTGGTTAAAAACCCTAATTGGACAAGAATAAGCCTACGGAGAATGAAAATGACCTAAATGTTAATCCAATGACACAACTCAACTTATTGGATGCACAAGATTGGTTAAAAACCCTAATTGGACAAGAATAAGCCTAGGGAGGACGAAAATGACCTAATTGATCATCCAATGACACAAACACACCTATTGGATGCACAAGATTGTTTAAAAACCCTAATTGGATAAGAATATGCCTAGGGAGGATGAAAATGACCTAATTGAACATCCAATGACACAAACACACCTATTGGATGCACAAGATTGGTTAAAAACCCTAATTGGACTAGAATATGCTTAGGGAGGACGAATATGACCTAAATGTTAATCCAATAACACAAATGAACTTATTGGATGCACAAGATTGGTTAAAAACCCTAATTGGACAAGAATAAGCCTAGGGAGAACGAAAATGACCTAAATGTTAATCCAATGACACAACTCAACTTATTGGATGCACAAGATTGGTTAAAATCCATAATTGGACAAGAATAAGCCTAGGGAGGACGAAAATGACCTAATTGATCATCCAATGACACAAACACACCTATTAGATGCACAAGATTGGTTAAAAACCCTAGTTGGACAAGAATATGCCTAGGGAGGACGAAAATGACCTAATTGATCATCCAATGACACAAACACACCTATTGGATGCACAAGATTGGTTAAAAACCCTAATTGGACAAGAATATGCATAGGAAGGACGAAAATGACCTAAATGTTAATCCAATGACACAAACACATCTATTGGATGCACAAGATTGGTTAAAAACCCTAATTGGACAAGAATAAGCCTAGGGAGGACGAAAATGACCTAATTGATCATCCAATGACACAAACACACCTATTGGAAGCACAAGATTGGTTAAAAACCCTAATTGGACAAGAATATGCCTACGGAGGACGAAAATGGCCTAAATGTTAATCCAATGACAAAAATGAACTTATTGGATGCACAAGATTGGTTAAAAACCCTAATTGGACAAGAATAAGCCTAGGGAGGACGAAAATGACCTAATTGATCATCCAATGACACAAACACACCTATTGGATGCACAAGATTGGTTAAAAACCCTAATTGGAAAAGAATAAGCCTAGGGAGGACGAAAATGACCTAATTGATCATCCAAAGACACAATCACACCTATTGGATGCACAAGATTGGTTAAAAACTCTAGTTGGACAAGAATATGCCTAGGGAGGACGAAAATGACTTAATTGATCATCCAATGACACAAACACACCTATTGGATGCACAAGATTGGTTAAAAACCCTAATTGGACAAGAATATGCCTAGGGAGGACGAAAATGACCTAATGGATCATCCAATGACACAAACACACCTATTGGATGCACAAGATTGGTTAAAAACCCTAATTGGACAAGAATAAGCCTAGGGAGGACGAAAATGACCTAATTGATCATCCAATGACACAAATGAACTTATTGGTTGCACAAGATTGGTTAAAAACCCTAATTGGACAAGAATAAGCCTAGGGAGGACGAAAATGACCTAATTGATCATCCAATGACACAAACACACCTATTGGATGCACAAGATTGGTTAAAAACCCTAATTGGACAAGAATAAGCCTAGGGAGGACGAAAATGACCTAATTGATCATCCAATGACACAAACACACCTATTGGATGCATAAGATTGGTTAAAAACTCTAATTGGACCAGAATAAGCCTAGGGAGGACGAAAATGACCTAATTGATCATCCAATGACACAAACACACCTATTGGATGCACAAGATTGGTTAAAAACCCTAGTTGGACAAGAATATGCCTAGGGAGGACGAAAATGACCTAATTGATCATCCAATGACACAAACACACCTATTGGATGCACAAGATTGGTTAAAAACCCTAATTGGACAAGAATAAGCATAGGGAGGACGAAAATGACCTAAATGTGAATCCAATGACACAACTCAACTTATTGGATGCACAAGATTGGTTAAAAACCCTAATTGGACAAGAATATGCCTAGGGAGGACGAAAATGACCTAAATATTAATTCAATGACACAAATGAACTTATTGGATGCACAAGATTGGTTAAAAACCCTAATTGGACAAGAATAAGCCTAGGGATGACGAAAATGACCTAATTGATCATCCAATGACACAAACACACCTATTGGATGCACAAGATTGGTTAAAAACCCTAATTGGATAAGAATATGCCTAGGGAGGATGAAAATGACCTAATTGATCATCCAATGACACAAACACACCTATTGGATGCACAAGATTGGTTAAAAACCCTAATTGGACAAGAATATGCCTAGGGAGGACGAAAATGACCTAAATATTAATCCAATGACATAAACAAACCTGTTGGATGCACAAGATTGGTTAAAAACCCTAATTGGACAAGAATAAGCCTAGGGAGGACGAAAATGACCTAATTGATCATCCAATGACACAAACACACCTATTGGATGCACAAGATTGGTTAAAAACCCTAATTGGACAAGAATAAGCCTAGGGAGGACGAAAATGACCTAATTGTTAATCCAATGACACAACCCAACTTATTGGATGCACAAGATTGGTTAAAAACCCTAATTGGACAAGAATATGCCTAGGGAGGACGAAAATGACCTAATTGATCATCCAATGACACAAACACACCTATTGGATGCACAAGATTGGTTAAAAACCCTAATTGGACAAGAATAAGCCTAGGGAGGACGAAAATGACCTATCTGATCATCCAATGACACAAACACACCTATTGGATGCACAAGATTGGTTAAAAACCCTAGTTGGACAAGAACATGCATAGGGAGGACGAAAATGACCTAATTGATCATTCAATGACACTAATGAACTTATTGGATGCACAAGATTGGTTAAAAACCCTAGTTGGACAATAATAAAGCCTAGGGAGGACGAAAATGACCTAATTAATCATCCAATGACACAAACAAACCTATTGGATGCACAAGATTGGTTAAAAACCCTAGTTGGACAAGAACATGCCTAGGGAGGACGAAAATGACCTAATTGATCATCCACTGACACTAATGAACTTATTGGATGCACAAGATTGGTTAAAAACCCTAATTGGACAAGAATAAGCCTAGGGAGGACGAAAATGACCTAATTGATCATCCAATGACACAAACACACCTATTGGATGCACAAGATTGGTTAAAAACCCTAGTTGGACAAGAACATGCCTAGGGAGGACGAAAATGACCTAATTGATCATCCAATGACACTAAAGAACTTATTTGATGCACAAGATTGGTTAAAAACCCTAATTGGACAAGAATAAGCCTAGGGAGGACGAAAATTACCTAATTGATCATCCAATGACACAAACACACCTATTGGATGCACAAGATTGGTTAAAAACCCTAACTGGACAAGAATAAGCCTAGGGAGAACGAAAATGACCTAAATGTTAATCAAATGACACAAATGAACTTATTGGATGCACAAGATTGATTAAAAACCCTAATTGGACAAGAATAAGCCTAGGGAGGACGAAAATGACCTAATTGCTCATCCAATGACACAAACACACCTATTGGATACACAAGATTGGTTAAAAACCCTAATTGGACAAGAATAAGCCTAGGGAGGACGAAAATGACCTAATTGATCATCCAATGACACAAACACACCTATTGGATGCACAAGATTGGTTAAAAACCCTAATTGGACAAGAATATGCCTAGGGAGGACGAAAATGACCTAAATATTAATTCAATGACACAAACAAACTTATTGGATGCACAAGATTGGTTAAAAACCCTAATTGGACAAGAATATGCCTAGGGAGGATGAAAATAACCTAAATATTAATTCAATAACACAAACAAAGTTATTGGATGCACAAGATAGGTTAAAAACCCTAATTGGACAAGAATAAGCCTAGGGAGAACGAAAATGACCTAAATGTTAATCCAATGACACAACTCAACTTATTGGGATCACAAGATTGGTTAAAAACCCTAATTGGACAAGAATAAGCCTAGGGAGGACGAAAATGACCTAATAGATCATCCAATGATACAAACACTCCTATTGGATGCACAAGATTGGTTAAAAACCCTAGTTGGACAAGAATATGCCTAAGGAGGACAAAAATGACCTAATTGATCATCCAATGACACCAATGAACTTATTGGATGCACAAGATTGGTTAAAAACCCTAATTGGACAAGAATAAGCCTAGGGAGGACGAAAATGACCTAATTGATCATCCAATGACACAAACACACCTATTGGATGCACAAGATTGGTTAAAAACCCTAATTGGACAAGAATATGCCTAGGGAGGACGAAAATGACCTAAATATTAATTCAATGACACAAACAAACTTATTGGATGCACAAGATTGGTTAAAAACCCTAATTGGACAAGAATATGCCTATGGAGGACGAAAATGACCTAATTGATCATCCAATGACACAAACACACCTATTGGATGCACAAGATTGGTTAAAAACCGTAGTTGGACAAGAATATGCCTAGGGAGGACGAAAATGACCTAATTGATCATCCAATGACACAAACACACCTATTGGATGCACAAGATTGGTTAAAAACCCTAATTGGACAAGAATATGCATAGGGAGAACGAAAATGACCTAAATTGATCATCCAATGACACAAACACACCTATTGGATGCACAAGATTGGTTAAAAACCCTAATTGGACAAGAATATGCCTAGGGAGGACGAAAATGACCTAAATGTTAATCCCATGACACAAATGAACTTATTGGATGCACAAGATTGGTTAAAAACCCTAATTGGACAAGAATATGCCTATGGAGGACGAAAATGACCTAATTGATCATCCAATGACACAAACACACCTATTGGATGCACAAGATTGGTTAAAAACCCTAATTGGACAAGATGATGCCTAGGGAGGACGAAAATGACCTAATTGGTCATCCAATGACACAAACACACCTATTGGATGCACAAGATTGGTTAAAAACCCTAATTGGACAAGAATAAGCCTAGGGAGGACGAATATGACCTAAATGTTAATTCAATAACACAAATGAACTTATTGGATGCACAAGATTGGTTAAAAACCCTAATTGGACAAGAATAAGCCAAGGGAGAACGAAAATGACCTAAATGTTAATCCAATGACACAACTCAACTTATTGGATGCACAAGATTGGTTAAAATCCCTAATTGGACAAGAATAAGCCTAGGGAGGACGAAAATGACCAAATTGATCATCCAATGACACAGACACACCTATTGGATGCACAAGATTGGTTAAAACCCCTAGTTGGACAAGAATATGCCTAGGGAGGACGAAAATGACCTAATTGATCATCCAATTACACAAACATACCTATTGGATGCACAAGACTGGTTAAAAACCCTAATTGGACAAGAATATGCCTAGGGAGGACGAAAAGGACCTAAATATTAATTCAATGACACAAACAAAGTTATTCGATGCACAAGATTGGTTAAAAACCCTAATTGGACAAGAATAAGCCTAGGGAGGACGAAAATAACCTAATTGATCATCCAATGACACAAACACACCTATTGGATGCAAATGATTGGTTAAAAACCCAAATTGGACAAGATGATGCCTAGGGAGGACGAAAATGACCTAAATATTAATTCAATGGCACAATCAAACTTATTGGATGTACAAGATTGGTTAAAAACCCTAATTGGACAAGAATATGCCTAGGGAGGACGAATATGACCTAAATGTGAATCCAATGACACAAATGAACTTATTGGATGCACAAGATTGGTTAAAAACCCTAATTGGACAAGAATAAGCCTAGGGAGAATGAAAATGACCTAAATGTTAATCCAATGACACAACTCAACTTATTGGATGCACAAGATTGGTTAAAAACCCTAATTGGACAAGAATAAGCCTAGGGAGGACGAAAATGACCTAATTGATCATCCAATGACACAAACACACCTATTGGATGCAAAAGATTGGTTAAAAACCCTTATTTGGACAAGATGATGCCTAGGGAGAACGAAAATGACCTAAATATTAATTCAATGACACAAACAAACTTATTGGATGCACAAGATTGGTTAAAAACCCTAATTGGATAAGAATATGCCTAGGGAGGACGAATATGACCTAAATGTGAATCCAATGACACAAATGAACTTATTGGATGCACAAGATTGGTTAAAAACCCTAATTGGACAAGAATAAGCCTAGGGAGAATGAAAATGACCTAAATGTTAATCCAATGACACAACTCAACTTATTGGATGCACAAGATTGGTTAAAAACCCTAATTGGACAAGAATAAGCCTAGGGAGGATGAAAATGACCTAATTGATCATCCAATGACACAAACACACCTATTGGATGCACAAGATTGGTTAAAAACCCTAATTGGATAAGAATATGCCTAGGGAGGACGAAAATGATATAATTGATCATCCAATGACACAAACACACCTATGGGATGCACAAGATTGGTTAAAAACCCTAATTGGACAAGAATATGCCTAGGGAGGACGAATATGACCTAAATGTGAATCCAATGACTCAAATGAACTTATTGGATGCACAAGATTGGTTAAAAACCCTAATTGGACAAGAATAAGCCTACGGAGAATGAAAATGACCTAAATGTTAATCCAATGACACAACTCAACTTATTGGATGCACAAGATTGGTTAAAAACCCTAATTGGACAAGAATAAGCCTAGGGAGGACGAAAATGACCTAATTGATCATCCAATGACACAAACACACCTATTGGATGCACAAGATTGTTTAAAAACCCTAATTGGATAAGAATATGCCTAGGGAGGATGAAAATGACCTAATTGAACATCCAATGACACAAACACACCTATTGGATGCACAAGATTGGTTAAAAACCCTAATTGGACTAGAATATGCTTAGGGAGGACGAATATGACCTAAATGTTAATCCAATAACACAAATGAACTTATTGGATGCACAAGATTGGTTAAAAACCCTAATTGGACAAGAATAAGCCTAGGGAGAACGAAAATGACCTAAATGTTAATCCAATGACACAACTCAACTTATTGGATGCACAAGATTGGTTAAAATCCATAATTGGACAAGAATAAGCCTAGGGAGGACGAAAATGACCTAATTGATCATCCAATGACACAAACACACCTATTAGATGCACAAGATTGGTTAAAAACCCTAGTTGGACAAGAATATGCCTAGGGAGGACGAAAATGACCTAATTGATCATCCAATGACACAAACACACCTATTGGATGCACAAGATTGGTTAAAAACCCTAATTGGACAAGAATATGCATAGGAAGGACGAAAATGACCTAAATGTTAATCCAATGACACAAACACATCTATTGGATGCACAAGATTGGTTAAAAACCCTAATTGGACAAGAATAAGCCTAGGGAGGACGAAAATGACCTAATTGATCATCCAATGACACAAACACACCTATTGGAAGCACAAGATTGGTTAAAAACCCTAATTGGACAAGAATATGCCTACGGAGGACGAAAATGGCCTAAATGTTAATCCAATGACAAAAATGAACTTATTGGATGCACAAGATTGGTTAAAAACCCTAATTGGACAAGAATAAGCCTAGGGAGGACGAAAATGACCTAATTGATCATCCAATGACACAAACACACCTATTGGATGCACAAGATTGGTTAAAAACCCTAATTGGAAAAGAATAAGCCTAGGGAGGACGAAAATGACCTAATTGATCATCCAAAGACACAATCACACCTATTGGATGCACAAGATTGGTTAAAAACTCTAGTTGGACAAGAATATGCCTAGGGAGGACGAAAATGACTTAATTGATCATCCAATGACACAAACACACCTATTGGATGCACAAGATTGGTTAAAAACCCTAATTGGACAAGAATATGCCTAGGGAGGACGAAAATGACCTAATGGATCATCCAATGACACAAACACACCTATTGGATGCACAAGATTGGTTAAAAACCCTAATTGGACAAGAATAAGCCTAGGGAGGACGAAAATGACCTAATTGATCATCCAATGACACAAACACACCTATTGGATGCACAAGATTGGTTAAAAACCCTAATTGGACAAGAATATGCCTAGGGAGGACGAAAATGACCTAAATGTTAATCTAATGACACAAATGAACTTATTAAATGTACAAGATTGGTTAAAAACCCTAATTGGACAAGAATAAGCCTAGGGAGGACGAAAATGACCTAAATGTTAATCCAATGACACAACTCAACTTATTGGATGCACAAGATTGGTTAAAAACCCTAATTGGACAAGAATAAGCCTAAGGAGGACGAAAATGACCTAAATGTTAATCCAATGACACAACTCAACTTATTGCATGCACA
This sequence comes from Cicer pinnatifidum, assembly GCA_037974775.1. Classification (NCBI taxonomy): domain Eukaryota; kingdom Viridiplantae; phylum Streptophyta; class Magnoliopsida; order Fabales; family Fabaceae; genus Cicer; species Cicer pinnatifidum. The sequence goes on along the minus strand of JBBPBR010001806.1, from coordinate 30,589 downwards.
AGATTGGTTAAAAACCCTAATTGGACAAGAATAAGCCTATGGAGGACGAAAATGACCTAATTGATCATCCAATGACACAAAAACACCTATTGGATGCACAAGATTGGTTAAAAACCCTAATTGGACAAGAATAAGCCTAGGGAGGACGAAAATGACGTAAATGTTAATCCAATGACACAACTCAACTTATTGGATGCACAAGATTGGTTAAAAACCCGACTTGGACAAGAATAAGCCTATGGAGGACGAAAATGACCTAATTGATCATCCAATGACACAAACACACCTATTGGATGCACAAGATTGGTTAAAAACCCTAATTGGACAAGAATATGCCTAGGGAGGATAAAAATGACCTAAATGTTAATCCAATGACACAAATGAACATAATGGATGCACAAGATTGGTTAAAAACCCTAATTGGACAAGAATAAGCCTAGGGAGGACGAAAATGACCTAATTGATCATCCAATGACACAAACACACCTATTGGATGCACAAGATTGGTTAAAAACCCTAATTGGACAAGAATAAGCCTAGGGAGGACGACAATGACCTAATTGATCATCCAATGACACAAACACACTTATTGGATGCACAAGATTGGTTAAAAACCCTAATTGGACAAGAATAAGCCTAGGGAGGACGACAATGACCTAATTGATCATCCAATGACACAAACACCTATTGGATGCACAAGATTGGTTAAAAACCCTAGTTGGACAAGAATATGCCTAGGGAGGACGAAAATGACCTAATTGATCATCCAATGACACAAATGAACTTATTGGATGCACAAGATTGGTTAAAAACCCTAATTGGACAAGAATATGCCTAGGGAGGACGAAAATGACCTAAATGTTAATCCAATGACACAAACGAACTTATGGGATGCACAAGATTGGTTAAAAATCCTAATTGGACAAGAATAAGCCTAGGGAAGACGAAAATGACCTAAATGCTAATCCAATGACACAACTCAACTTATTGGATGCACAAGATTGGTTAAAAACCCTAATTGGACAAGAATAAGCCTAGGGAGGACGAAAATGACCTAATTGATCATCCAATGACACAAACACACCTATTGGATGCACAAGATTGGTTAAAAACCCTAATTGGACAAGAATAAGCCTAGGGAGGACGAAAATGACCTAATTGATCATCCAATGACACAAACACACCTATTGGATGCACAAGATTGGTTAAAAACCCTTATTGGACAAGAATAAGCCTAGGGAGGACGAGAATGACCTAATTGATCATCCAATGACACAAATGAACTTATTGGATGCACAAGATTTGTTAAAAACCCTAATTTGACAAAGTTATTGGATGCACAAGATTGGTTAAAAACCCTAATTTGACAAGAATAAGTCAAGGGAGGACGAAAATGACCTAATTGATCATCCAATGACACAAACACACCTATTGGATGCACAAGATTGGTTAAAAACCCTAATTGGACAAGAATAAGCCTAGGGAGGACGAAAATGACCTAATTGATCATCCAATGACACAAACACACCTATTGGATGCACAAGATTGGTTAAAAACCCTAATTGGTCAAGAATATGCCTAGGGAGGACGAAAATGACCTAATTGATCATCCAATGACACAAATGAACTTATTGGATGCACAAGATTGGTTAAAAACCCTAATTGGACAAGAATAAGCATAGAAAGGACGAAAATGACCTAATTGATCATCCAATGACACAAACACACCTATTGGATGCACAAGATTGGTTAAAAACCCTAATTGGATAAGAATATGCCTAGGGAGGACGAAAATGACCTAATTGATCATCCAATGACACAAACATACCTATTGGATGCACAAGATTGATTAAAAACCCTAATTGGACAAGAATATGCCTAGGGAGGACGAAAATGACCTAATTGATCATCCAATGACACAAACACACCTATTGGATGCACAAGATTAGTTAAAAACCCTAATTGGATAAGAATAAGCCTAGGGAGGACGAAAATGACCTAATTGATCATCCAATGACACAAATGAACTTATTGGATGCACAAGATTGGTTAAAAACCCTAATTGGACAAGAATAAGCATAGAAAGGACGAAAATGACCTAATTGATCATCCAATGACACAAACACACCTATTGGATGCACAAGATTGGTTAAAAACCCTAATTGGATAAGAATATGCCTAGGGAGGACGAAAATGACATAATTGATCATCCAATGACACAAACACACCTATGGGATGCACACGATTGGTTAAAAACCCTAATTGGACAAGAATATGCCTAGGGATGACGAATATGACCTAAATGTGAATCCAATGACACAAATGAACTTATTGGATGCACAAGATTGGTTAAAAACCCTAATTGGACAAGAATAAGCCTAGGGAGAATGAAAATGACCTAAATGTTAATCCAATGACACAACTCAACTTATTGGATGCACAAGATTGGTTAAAAACCCTAATTGGACAAGAATAAGCCTAGGGAGGATGAAAATGACCTAATTGATCATCCAATGACACAAACACACCTATTGGATGCACAAGATTGGTTAAAAACCCTAATTGGATAAGAATATGCCTAGGGAGGACGAAAATGATATAATTGATCATCCAATGACACAAACACACCTATGGGATGCACAAGATTGGTTAAAAACCCTAATTGGACAAGAATATGCCTAGGGAGGACGAATATGACCTAAATGTGAATCCAATGACTCAAATGAACTTATTGGATGCACAAGATTGGTTAAAAACCCTAATTGGACAAGAATAAGCCTACGGAGAATGAAAATGACCTAAATGTTAATCCAATGACACAACTCAACTTATTGGATGCACAAGATTGGTTAAAAACCCTAATTGGACAAGAATAAGCCTAGGGAGGACGAAAATGACCTAATTGATCATCCAATGACACAAACACACCTATTGGATGCACAAGATTGTTTAAAAACCCTAATTGGATAAGAATATGCCTAGGGAGGATGAAAATGACCTAATTGAACATCCAATGACACAAACACACCTATTGGATGCACAAGATTGGTTAAAAACCCTAATTGGACTAGAATATGCTTAGGGAGGACGAATATGACCTAAATGTTAATCCAATAACACAAATGAACTTATTGGATGCACAAGATTGGTTAAAAACCCTAATTGGACAAGAATAAGCCTAGGGAGAACGAAAATGACCTAAATGTTAATCCAATGACACAACTCAACTTATTGGATGCACAAGATTGGTTAAAATCCATAATTGGACAAGAATAAGCCTAGGGAGGACGAAAATGACCTAATTGATCATCCAATGACACAAACACACCTATTAGATGCACAAGATTGGTTAAAAACCCTAGTTGGACAAGAATATGCCTAGGGAGGACGAAAATGACCTAATTGATCATCCAATGACACAAACACACCTATTGGATGCACAAGATTGGTTAAAAACCCTAATTGGACAAGAATATGCATAGGAAGGACGAAAATGACCTAAATGTTAATCCAATGACACAAACACATCTATTGGATGCACAAGATTGGTTAAAAACCCTAATTGGACAAGAATAAGCCTAGGGAGGACGAAAATGACCTAATTGATCATCCAATGACACAAACACACCTATTGGAAGCACAAGATTGGTTAAAAACCCTAATTGGACAAGAATATGCCTACGGAGGACGAAAATGGCCTAAATGTTAATCCAATGACAAAAATGAACTTATTGGATGCACAAGATTGGTTAAAAACCCTAATTGGACAAGAATAAGCCTAGGGAGGACGAAAATGACCTAATTGATCATCCAATGACACAAACACACCTATTGGATGCACAAGATTGGTTAAAAACCCTAATTGGAAAAGAATAAGCCTAGGGAGGACGAAAATGACCTAATTGATCATCCAAAGACACAATCACACCTATTGGATGCACAAGATTGGTTAAAAACTCTAGTTGGACAAGAATATGCCTAGGGAGGACGAAAATGACTTAATTGATCATCCAATGACACAAACACACCTATTGGATGCACAAGATTGGTTAAAAACCCTAATTGGACAAGAATATGCCTAGGGAGGACGAAAATGACCTAATGGATCATCCAATGACACAAACACACCTATTGGATGCACAAGATTGGTTAAAAACCCTAATTGGACAAGAATAAGCCTAGGGAGGACGAAAATGACCTAATTGATCATCCAATGACACAAATGAACTTATTGGATGCACAAGATTTGTTAGAAACCCTAATTGGACAAGAATAAGCCTAGGGAGGACGAAAATGACCTAATTGATCATCCAATGACACAAACACACCTATTGGATGCACAAGATTGGTTAAAAACCCTAATTGGACAAGAATAAGCCTAGGGAGGACGAAAATGACCTAATTGATCATCCAATGACACAAACACACCAATTGGATGCACAAGATTGGTTAAAAACCCTAGTTGGACAAGAACATGCCTAGGGAGGACGAAAATGACCAAAATATTAATTCAATGACACAAACAAAGTTATTGGATGCACAAGATTGGTTAAAAACCCTAATTGGACAAGAATAAGCCTAGGGAGGACGAAAATGACCTAATTGATCATCCAATGACACAAACACACCTATTGGATGCACAAGATTGGTTAAAAACCCTAATTGGACAAGAATAAGCCTAGGGAGGACGAAAATGACCTAATTGATCATCCAATGACACAAACACACCTATTGGATGCACAAGATTGGTTAAAAACCCTAATTGGACAAGAATAAGCCTAGGGAGGACGAAAATGACCTAATTGATCATCCAATGACACAAACACATCTATTGGAAGCACAAGATTGGTTAGAAACCCTAGTTGGACAAGAATATGCCTAGGGAGGACGAAAATGACCTAATTGATCATCCAATGACACAAATGAACTTATTGGATGCACAAGATTGCTTAAAAACCCTAATTGGACAAAAATAAGCATAGAAAGGACGAAAATGACCTAATTGATCATCCAATGACACAAACACACCTATTGGATGCACAAGATTGGTTAAAAACCCTAATTGGACAAGAATAAGCCTAGGGAGGACGAAAATGACCTAATTGATCATCCAATGACACAAACACACCTATTGGATGCACAAGATTGGTTAAAAACCCTAATTGGACAAGAATAAGCCTAGGGAGGACGAAAATGACCTAATTGATCATCCAATGACACAAACACACCTATTGGATGCACAAGATTGGTTAAAAACCCTAATTGGACAAGAATATGCCTAGGGAGGACGAAAATGACCTAATTGATCATCCAATGACACAAATGAACTTATTGGATGCACAAGATTAGTTAAAAACCCTTATTGGAAAAGAATTAGCCTAGGGAGGACGGAAATAACCTAATTGATCATCCAATGACACAAACACACCTATTAGATGCACAAGATTGGTCTAAAACTCTAATTGGACAAGAATATGCCTAGGGAAGACGAAAATGACCTAAATGTTAATCCAATGACACAAATGAACTTATTGGATGCACAAGATTGGTTAAAACCCTAATTGGACAAGAATAAGCCTAGGGAGGACGAAAATGACCTAAATGTTAATCCAATGACACAACTCAACTTATTGGATGCACAAGATTGGTTAAAAACCCTAATTGGGCAAGAATAAGCCTAGGGAGGACGAAAATGACCTAATTGATCATCCAATGACACAAACACACCTATTGGATGCACAAGATTGGTTAAAAACCCTAATTGGATAAGAATATGCCTAGGGAGGACGAAAATGACATAATTGATCATCCAATGACACAAACACACCTATTGGATGCACAAGATTGGTTAAAAACCCTAATTGGACAAGAATATGCCTAGGGAGGACGAATATGACCTAAATGTGAATCCAATGACACAAATGAACTTATTGGATGCACAAGATTGGTTAAAAACCCTAATTGGACAAGAATAAGCTTAGGGAGAATGAAAATGACCTAAATGTTAATCCAATGACACAACTCAACTTATTGGATGCACAAGATTGGTTAAAAACCCTAATTGGACAAGAATAAGCCTAGGGAGGACAAAAATGACCTAATTGATCATCCAATGACACACACACACCTATTGGATGCACAAGATTGGTTAAAAACCCTAATTGGATAAGAATATGCCTAGGGAGGATGAAAATGACCTAATTGATCATCCAATGACACAAACACACCTATTGGATGCACAAGATTGGTTAAAAACCCTAATTGGACTAGAATATGCTTAGGGAGGACGAATATGACCTAAATGTTAATCCAATAACACAAATGAACTTATTGGATGCACAAGATTGGTTAAAAACCCTAATTGGACAAGAATAAGCCTAGGGAGAATGAAAATGACCTAAATGTTAATCCAATGACACAACTCAACTTATTGGATGCACAAGATTGGTTAAAAACCCTAATTGGACAAGAATAAGCCTAGGGAGGACGAAAATTACCTAATTGATCATCCAATGACACAAACACACCTATTGGATGCACAAGATTGGTTAAAAACCCTAATTGGATAAGAATATGCCTAGGGAGGACGAAAATGACATAATTGATCATCCAATGACACAAACACACCTATGGGATGCACACGATTGGTTAAAAACCCTAATTGGACAAGAATATGCCTAGGGATGACGAATATGACCTAAATGTGAATCCAATGACACAAATGAACTTATTGGATGCACAAGATTGGTTAAAAACCCTAATTGGACAAGAATAAGCCTAGGGAGAATGAAAATGACCTAAATGTTAATCCAATGACACAACTCAACTTATTGGATGCACAAGATTGGTTAAAAACCCTAATTGGACAAGAATAAGCCTAGGGAGGACGAAAATTACCTAATTGATCATCCAATGACACAAACACACCTATTGGATGCACAAGATTGGTTAAAAACCCTAATTGGATAAGAATATGCCTAGGGAGGATGAAAATGACCTAATTGATCATCCAATGACACAAACACATCTATTGGATGCACAAGATTGGTTAAAAACCCTAATTGGACTAGAATATGCTTAGGGAGGACGAATATGACCTAAATGTTAATCCAATAACACAAATGAACTTATTGGATGCACAAGATTGGTTTAAAACCCTAATTGGACAAGAATAAGCCTAGGGAGAACGAAAATGACCTAAATGTTAATCCAATGACACAACTCAACTTATTGGATGCACAAGATTGGTTAAAATCCATAATTGGACAAGAATAAGCCAAGGGAGGACGAAAATGACCTAATTGATCATCCAATGACACAAACACACCTATTGGATGCACAAGATTGGTTAAAAACCCTAGTTGGACAAGAATATGCCTAGGGAGGACGAAAATGACCTAATTGATCATCCAATGACACAAACACACCTATTGGATGCACAAGATTGGTTAAAAACCCTAATTGGACAAGAATATGCATAGGGAGAACGAAAATGACCTAAATTGATCATCCAATGACACAAACACACCTATTGGATGCACAAGATTGGTTAAAAAACCTAATTGGACAAGAATATGCCTAGGGAGGACGAAAATGACCTAAATGTTAATCCCATGACACAAATGAACTTATTGGATGCACAAGATTGGTTAAAAACCCTAATTGGACAAGAATATGCCTATGGAGGACGAAAATGACCTAATTGATCATCCAATGACACAAACACACCTATTGGATGCACAAGATTGGTTAAAAACCCTAATTGGACAAGATGATGCCTAGGGAGGACGAAAATGACCTAATTGATCATCGAATGACACAAACACACCTATTGGATGCACAAGATTGGTTAAAAACCCTAATTGGACAAGAATAAGCCTAGGGAGGACGAATATGACCTAAATGTTAATTCAATAACACAAATGAACTTATTGGATGCACAAGATTGGTTAAAAACCCTAATTGGACAAGAATAAGCCTAGGGAGAACGAAAATGACCTAAATGTTAATCCAATGACACAACTCAACTTATTGGATGCACAAGATTGGTTAAAATCCCTAATTGGACAAGAATAAGCCTAGGGAGGACGAAAATGACCTAATTGATCATCCAATGACACAGACACACCTATTGGATGCACAAGATTGGTTAAAACCCCTAGTTGGACAAGAATATGCCTAGGGAGGACGAAAATGACCTAATTGATCATCCAATTACACAAACATACCTATTGGATGCACAAGACTGGTTAAAAACCCTAATTGGACAAGAATATGCCTAGGGAGGACGAAAATGACCTAAATATTAATTCAATGACACAAACAAAGTTATTCGATGCACAAGATTGGTTACAAACCCTAATTGGACAAGAATAAGCCTAGGAAGGACGAAAATAACCTAATTGATCATCCAATGACACAAACACACCTATTGGATGCAAAAGATTGGTTAAAAACCCTAATTGGACAAGATGATGCCTAGGGAGGACGAAAATGACCTAAATATTAATTCAATGGCACAATCAAACTTATTGGATGCACAAGATTGGTTAAATACCCTAATTGGATAAGAATATGCCTAGGGAGGATGAAAATGACCTAATTGATCATCCAATGACACAAACACACCTATTGGATGCACAAGATTGGTTAAAAACCCTAATTGGACTAGAATATGCTTAGGGAGGACGAATATGACCTAAATGTTAATCCAATAACACAAATGAACTTATTGGATGCACAAGATTGGTTAAAAACCCTAATTGGACAAGAATAAGCCTAGGGAGAACAAAAATGACCTAAATGTTAATCCAATGACACAACTCAACTTATTGGATGCACAAGATTGGTTAAAATCCCTAATTGGACAAGAATAAGCCAAGGGAGGACGAAAATGACCTAATTGATCATCCAATGACACAAACACACCTATTGGATGCACAAGATTGGTTAAAAACCGTAGTTGGACAAGAATATGCCTAGGGAGGACGAAAATGACCTAATTGATCATCCAATGACACAAACACACCTATTGGATGCACAAGATTGGTTAAAAACCCTAATTGGACAAGAATATGCATAGGGAGAACGAAAATGACCTAAATTGATCATCCAATGACACAAACACACCTATTGGATGCACAAGATTGGTTAAAAACCCTAATTGGACAAGAATATGCCTAGGGAGGACGAAAATGACCTAAATTGATCATCCAATGACACAAACACACCTATTGGATGCACAAGATTGGTTAAAAACCCTAATTGGACAAGAATATGCCTAGGGAGGACGAAAATGACCTAAATGTTAATCCAATGACACAAATGAACTTATTGGATGCACAAGATTGGTTAAAAACCCTAATTGGACAAGAATAAGCCTAGGGAGGATCAATGTGACCTAATTGATCATCCAATGACACAAACACACCTATTGGATGCACAAGATTGGTTAAAAACCCTAATTGGACAAGAATATGCCTAGGGAGGACGAAAATGACCTAAATGTTTATCCAATGACACAAATGAACTTATTGGATGCACAACATCGGTTAAAAACCCTAATTGGACAAGAGTAAGCCTAGGAAGGACGAAAATAACCTAATTGATCATCCAATGACACAAACACACCTATTGGATGCACAAGATTGGTTAAAAACCCTAATTGGACAAGAATATGCCTAGGGAGGACGAAAATGACCTAAATATTAATTCAATGACACAAACAAAGTTATTGGATGCACAAGATTGATTAAAAACCCTAATTTGACAAGAATAAGTCTAGGTAGGAAGAAAATGACCTAATTGATCATCCAATGACACAAACACACCTATTGGATGCACAAGATTGGTTAAAAACCCTAATTGGACAAGAATATGCCTAGGGAGGACGAAAATGACCTAAATATTAATTCAATGACAGAATCAAAGTTATTGGATGCACAAGATTGGTTAAAAACCCTAATTGGACAAGAATAAGCCTAGGGAGGACGAAAATGACCTAATTGATCATCCAATGACACAAACACACCTATTGGATGCACAAGATTGGTTAAAAACCCTAATTGGACAAGAATAAGCCTAGGGAGGACGAAAATGACCTAATTGATCATCCAATGACACAAACACACCTATTGGATGCACAAGATTGGTTAAAAACCCTAATTGGACAAGAATATGCCTAGGGAGGACGAAAATGACCTAAATGTTAATCCAATGACACAAATGAACTTATTGGATGCACAAGATTGGTTAAAAACCTAATTCGACAAAAATAAGCCTAGGGAGAATGAAAATGACCTAAATATTAATCCAATGACACAACTCAACTTATTGGATGCACAAGATTGGTTAAAAACCCTAATTGGACAAGAATAACCCTAGGGAGGACGAAAATGACCTAATTGATCATCCAATGACACAAACACACCTATTGGATGCACAAGATTGGTTAAAAACCCTAATTGGACAAGAATATGCCTAGGGAGGACGAAAATGACCTAATTGATCATCCAATGACACAAACACACCTATTGAATGCATAAGATTGGTTAAAAACCCTAATTGGACAAGAATATGCCTAGGGAGGACGAAAATGACTTAAATATTAATTCAATGACACAAACAAACTTATTGGATGCACAAGATTGGTTAAAAACCCTAATTGGACAAGAATAAGCCTAGGGAGGACGAAAATGACCTAATTGATCATCCAATGACACAAACACACCTATTGGATGCACAAGATTGGTTAAAAACCCTAATTGGACAAGAATATGCCTAGGGAGGACGAAAAGGACCTAAATATTAATTCAATGACACAAACAAACTTATATCATGCACAAGATTTGTTAAAAACCCTAATTGGTCAAGAATATGCCTAGGGAGGACGAAAATGACCTAATTGATCATCCAATGACACAAACACACCTATTGGATGCACAAGATTGGTTAAAAACCCTAATTGGACAAGAATAAGCCTAGGGAGGACGAAAATGACCTAATTGATCATCCAATGACACAAACACACCTATTGGATGCACAAGATTGGTTAAAAACCCTAATTGGACAAGAATAAGCCTAGGGAGAACGAAAATGACTCAAATGTTAATCCAATGACACAACTCTACTTATTGGATGCACAAGATTGGTTAAAAACCCTAATTGGACAAGAATAAGCCTAGGGAGGACGAAAATGACCTAATTGATCATCCAATGACACAAACACACCTATTGGATGCACAAGATTGGTTAAAAACCCTAGTTGGACAAGAATTTGCCTAGGGAGGACGAAAATGACCTAATTGATCATCCAATGACACAAACACACCTATTGGATGCACAAGATTGGTTAAAAACCCTAATTGGACAAGAATATGCCTAGGGAGGACGAAAATGACCTAATTGATCATCCAATGACACTAATGAACTTATTTGATGCACAAGATTGGTTAAAAACCCTAATTGGACAAGAATAAGCCTAGGGAGGAAGAAAATGACCTAATTGATCATCCAATGACACAAACACACCTATTGGATGCACAAGATTGGTTAAAAACCCTAATTGGACAAGCATATGCCTAGGGAGGACGAAAATGACCTAATTGATCATCCAATGTCACAAATGAACTTATTGGATGCACAAGATTAGTTAAAAACCCTAATTGGACAAGAATATGCCTAGGGAGGACGAAAATAACCTAATTGATCATCCAATGACACAAACACACCTATTGGATGCACAAGATTGGTTAAAAACCCTAATTGGACAAGAATATGCCTAGGGAGGACGAAAATGACCTAAATGTTAATCCAATGACACAAATGAACTTATTGGATGCACAAGATTGGTTACAAACCCTAATTGGACAAGAATATGCCTAGGGAGGACGAAAATGACCTAATTGATCATCCAATGACACAAACACACCTATTGGATGCACAAGATTGGTTAAAAACCCTAATTGGACAAGAATATGCCTAGGGAGGACGAATATGACCTAAATGTTAATCCAATAACACAAATGAACTTATTGGATGCACAAGATTGGTTAAAAACCCTAATTGTACAAGAATAAGCCTAGGGAGAACGAAAATGACCTAATTGATCATCCAATGACACAAACACACCTATTGGATGCACAAGATTGGTTAAAAACCCTAATTGGACAAGAATATGCCTAGGTAGGACGGATATGACCTAAATGTTAATCCAATGACAAAAATGAACAAATTGGATGCCCAAGATTGGTTAAAAACCATAATTGAACAAGAATAAGCCTAGGGAGGACGAAAATGACCTAATTGATCATCCAATGACACAAACACACCTATTGGATGCACAAGATTGGTTAAAAACCCTAATTGGACAAGAATATGCCTAGGGAGGACGAAAATGACCTAATTGATCATCCAATGACACAAACACACCTATTGGATGCACAAGATTGGTTAAAAACCCTAATTGGACAAGAATATGCCTAGGGAGGACGAATACAACCTAAATGTTAATCCAATAACACAAATGAACTTATTGGATGCACAAGATTGGTTAAAAACCCTAATTGGACAAGAATAAGCCTAGGGAGAACGAAAGTGACCTAAATGTTAATCCAATGACACAACTCAAATTATTGGATGCACAAGATTGGTTAAAAACCCTAATTGGACAAGAATAAGCCTAGGGAGGACGAAAATGACCTAATTGATCATCCAATGACACAAACACACCTATTGGATGCACAAGATTGGTTAAAAACCCTAATTGGACAAGAATATGCCTAGGGAGGACGAAAATGACCTAAATGTTAATCCAATGACACAAATGAACTTATTGGATGTACAAGATTGGTTAAAAACACTAATTGGACAAGAATAAGCCTAGGGAGGAGGAAAATGACCTAATTGATCATCCAATGACACAAACACACCTATTGGATGCACAAGATTGGTTAAAAACGCTAATTGGACAAGCATATGCCTAGGGAGGACGAAAATGACCGAAATATTAATTCAATGACACAAACAAAGTTATTGGATGCACAAGATTGGTTAAAAACCCTAATTGGACAAGAATAAGCCTAGGGAGGACGAAAATGACCTAATTGATCATCCAATGACACAAACACACCTATTGGATGCACAAGATTGGTTAAAAACCCTAATTGGACAAGAATATGCCTAGGGAGGACGAAAATGACCTAAATGTTAATCCCATGACACAAATGAACTTATTGGATGCACAAGATTGGTTAAAAACCCTAATTGGACAAGAATATGCCTATGGAGGACGAAAATGACCTAATTGATCATCCAATGACACAAACACACCTATTGGATGCACAAGATTGGTTAAAAACCCTAATTGGACAAGATGATGCCTAGGGAGGACGAAAATGACCTAATTGGTCATCCAATGACACAAACACACCTATTGGATGCACAAGATTGGTTAAAAACCCTAATTGGACAAGAATAAGCCTAGGGAGGACGAATATGACCTAAATGTTAATTCAATAACACAAATGAACTTATTGGATGCACAAGATTGGTTAAAAACCCTAATTGGACAAGAATAAGCCTAGGGAGAACGAAAATGACCTAAATGTTAATCCAATGACACAACCCAACTTATTGGATGCACAAGATTGGTTAAAATCCCTAATTGGACAAGAATAAGCCTAGGGAGGACGAAAATGACCTAATTGATCATCCAATGACACAGACACACCTATTGGATGCACAAGATTGGTTAAAAACCCTAGTTGGACAAGAATATGCCTAGGGAGGACGAAAATGACCTAATTGATCATCCAATGACACAAATGAACTTATTGGATGCACAAGATTGGTTAAAAACCCTAGTTGTACAAGAATATGCCTTGGGAGGACGAAAATGACCTAATTGATCATCCAATGACACAAATGAACTTATTGGATGCACAAGATTTGTTAAAAACCCTAATTGGACAAGAATAAGCCTAGGGAGGACGAAAATGACCTAATTGATCATCCAATGACACAAACTCACCTATTGGAAGCACAAGATTGGTTAAAAACCCTAGTTGGACAAGAATATGCCTAGGGAGGACGAAAATGACCTAATTGATCATCCAATGACACAAATGAACTTATTGGATGCACAAGATTGGTTAAAAACCCTAATTGGACAAGAATAAGCATATAAAGGACGAAAATGACCTAATTGATCCTCCAATGACCCAAACACACCTATTGGATGCACAAGATTGGTTAAAAACCCTAATTGGATAAGAATATGCCTAGGGAGGTCGAAAATGACCTAATTGATCATCCAATGACACAAACACACCTATTGGATGCACAAGATTGGTTAAAAACCCTAATTGGACAAGAATATGCCTAGGGAGGACGAAAATGACCTAATTGATCATCCAATGACACAAACACACCTATTGGATGCACAAGATTGGTTAGAAACCCTAATTGGACAAGAATATGCCTAGGGAGGACGAAAATGATCTAAATATTAATTCAGTGACACAAACAAACTCATTGGATGCACAACATTGGTTAAAAACCCTAATTGGACATTAAAAAGCCTAGGGAGGACGAGAATGACCTAATTGATCATCCAATGACACAAACACGCCTATTGGATGCACAAGATTGGTTAAAAACCCTAATTGGACAAGAATATGCCTAGGGAGGACGAAAATGACCTAATTGATCATCCAATGACACAAACACACCTATTGGATGCACAAGATTGGTTAAAAACCGTAGTTGGACAAGAATATGCCTAGGGAGGACGAAAATGACCTAATTGATCATCCAATGACACAAACACACCTATTGGATGCACAAGATTGGTTAAAAACCCTAATTGGACAAGAATATGCATAGGGAGAACGAAAATGACCTAAATTGATCATCCAATGACACAAACACACCTATTGGATGCACAAGATTGGTTAAAAACCCTAATTGGATAAGAATATGCCTAGGGAGGACGAAAATGACATAATTGATCATCCAATGACACAAACACACCTATGGGATGCACACGATTGGTTAAAAACCCTAATTGGACAAGAATATGCCTAGGGATGACGAATATGACCTAAATGTGAATCCAATGACACAAATGAACTTATTGGATGCACAAGATTGGTTAAAAACCCTAATTGGACAAGAATAAGCCTAGGGAGAATGAAAATGACCTAAATGTTAATCCAATGACACAACTCAACTTATTGGATGCACAAGATTGGTTAAAAACCCTAATTGGACAAGAATAAGCCTAGGGAGGACGAAAATGACCTAATTGATCATCCAATGACACAAACACACCTATTGGATGCACAAGATTGGTTAAAAACCCTAATTGGACAAGAATATGCCTAGGGAGGACGAAAATGACCTAAATGTTAATCCAATGACACAAATGAACTTATTGGATGCACAAGATTGGTTAAAGAACCTAATTGGACAAGAATAAGCCTTGGGAGGACGAAAATCACCTAATTGATCATCCAATGACACAAACACACCTATTGGATGCACAAGATTGGTTAAAAACCCTAATTGGACAAGAATATGCCTAGGGAGGACGAAAATGACCTAAATATTAATCAATGACACAAACAAAGTTATTGGATGCACAAGATTGGTTAAAAACCCTAATTGGACAAGAATAAGCCTAGGGAGGACGAAAATGACCTAGTTGATCATCCAATGACACAAACACACCTATTGGATGCACAAGATTGGTTAAAAACCCTAATTGGACAAGAATATGCCTAGAGAGGACGAAAACGACCTAATTGATCATCGAATGACACAAACACACCTATTGGATGCACAAGTTTGGTTAAAAACCCTAATTGGACAAGAATATGCCTAGGGAGGACGAATATGACCTAAATGTTAATCCAATAACACAAATGAACTTATTGTATGCACAAGATTGGTTAAAAACCCTAATTGGACAAGAATAAGCCTAGGGAGAACGAAAATGACCTAAATGTTAATCCAATGACACAACTCAACTTATTGGATGCACAAGATTGGTTAAAAACCCTAATTGGACAAGAATAAGCCTAGGGAGGACGAAAATGACCTAATTGATCATCCAATGACACAAACACACCTATTGGATGCACAAGATTGGTTAAAAACCCTAATTGGACAAGAATATGCCTAGGGAGGACGAAAATGACCTAATTGATCATCCAATGACACAAATGAACTTATTGGACGCACAAGATTAGTTAAAAACCATAATTGGACAAGAATAAGCCTAGGGATGACGAAAATGACCTAATTGATCATCCAATGACACAAACACACCTATTGGATGCACAAGATTGGTTAAAAACCCTAATTGGACAAGAATATGCCTAGGGAGGACAAAAATGACCTAAATGTAAATCTAATGACACAAATGAACTTATTGGATGCACAAGATTGGTTAAAAACCCTAATTGGACAAGAATAAGCCTAGGGAGGACGAAAATGACCTAAATGTTAATCCAATGACACAACTCAACTTATTGGATGCACAAGATTGGTTAAAAACCCTAATTGGACAAGAATAAGCCTAGGGAGGACGAAAATGACCTAATTGATCATCCAATGACACAAACACACCTATTGGATGCACAAGATTGGTTAAAAACCCTAATTGGACAAGAATATGCCAAGGGAGGACGAAAATGACCTAATCGATCATCCAATGACAAAACACACCTATTGGATGCACAAGATTGGTTAAAAACCCTAATTGGACCAGAATATGCCTAGGGAGGACGAAAATGACCTAATTGATCATCCAATGACACAAACACACCTATTGGATGCACAGGATCGGTTAAAAACCCTAATTGGACAATAATAAGCCTAGGGAGGACGAAAATGACCTAATTGATCATCCAATGACACAAACACACCTATTGGATGCACAAGATTGGTTAAAAACCCTAATTGGACAAGAATATGCCTAGGGAGGACGAAAATGACCTAATTGATCATCCAATGACACAAATGAACTTATTGGATGCACAAGATTAGTTAAAAACCCTAATTGGACAAAAATAAGCCTAAGGAGGACGAAAATAACCTAATTGATCATCCAATGACACAAACACACCTATTGGATGCACAAGATTTGTTAAAAACTCTAATCGGGCAAGAATATGCCTTGGGAGGACGAAAATGACCTAAATATTAATTCAATGACACAAACAAACTTATTGGATGCACAAGATTGGTTAAAAACCCTAATTGGACAAGAATAAGCCTAGGGAGGACGAAAATGACCTAATTGATCATCCAATGACCCAAACACACCTATTGGATGCACAAGATTGGTTAAAAACCCTAATTGGACAAGAATATGCATAGGGAGGACGAAAATGACCTAATTGACCATCCAATGACACAAACACACCTATTGGATGCACAAGATTGGTTAAAAACCCTAATTGGACAAGAATATGCCTATGGAGGACGAATATGACCTAAATGTTAATCCAATAACACAAATGAACTTATTGGATGCACAAGATTGGTTAAAAACCCTAATTGGACAAGAATAAGCCTAGGGAGAACGAAAATGACCTAATTGATCATCCAATGACACAAACACACCTATTGGATGCACAAGATTGGTTAAAAACCCTAGTTGGACAAGAATATGCCTAGGGATGACGGATATAACCTAAATGTTAATCCAATGACACAAATGAACTTATTGGATGCACAAGATTGGTTAAAAACCCTAATTGGACAAGAATAAGCCTAGGGAGGACGAAAATGACCTAATTGATCATCCAATGACACAAACACACCTATTGGATGCACAAGATTGGTTAAAAACCCTAGTTGGACAAGAATATGCCTAGGGAGGACGAAAATGACCTAATTGATCATTAAATGACACATTTGAACTTATTGGATGCACAAGATTGGTTAAAAACCCTAATTGGACAAGAATAAGCCTAGGAAGGACGAAAATGACCTAATTGATCATCCAATGACACAAACACACCTACTGGATGCAAAAGATTGGTTAAAAACCCTAATTGGACAAGAATAAGCCTAGGGAGGACGAAAATGACCTAATTGATCATCCAATGACACAAACACACCTATTGGATGCACAAGATTGGTTAAAAACCCTAATTGGACAAGAATAAGCCTAGGGAGGACGAAAATGACCTAATTGATCATCCAATGACACAAACACACCTATTGGATGCACAAGATTGGTTAAAAACCCTAATTGGACAAGAATATGCCTAGGGAGGACGAATATGACCTAAATGTTAATCCAAAAACTCAAATCAACTTATTGGATGCACAATATTGGTTAAAAACCCTAATTGGACAAGAATAAGCCTAGGGAGAACGAAAATGACCTAAAAGTTAATCCAATGACACAACTCAACTTATTGGATGCACAAGATTGGTTAAAAACCCTAATTGGACAAGAATAAGCCTAGGGAGGACGAAAATGACCTAATTGATCATCCAATGACACAAACACACCTATTGGATGCACAAGATTGGTTAAAAACCCTAATTTGACTAGAATAAGCCTAGGGTGGACGAAAATGACCTAATTGATCATCCATTGCCACAAAAACACCTAATGGATGCACAAGATTGGTTAAAAACCCTAATTGGACAAGAATAAGCCTAGGGAGGACGAAAATGACCTAATTGATCATCCAATGACACAAACACACCTATTGGATGCACAAGATTGGTTAAAAACCCTAATTGGACAAAAATATGCCTAGGGAGGACGGATATGACCTAAATGTTAATCCAATGACACAAATGAACTTAATTGATGCACAAGATTGGTTAAAAACCCTAATTGGACAAGAATAAGCCTAGGGAGTACGAAAATGACCTAATTGATCATCCAATGACACAAACACACCTATTGGATGCACAAGATTGGTTAAAAACCCTAATTGGACAAGAATAAGCCTAGGGAGAACGAAAATGACCTAATTGATCATCCAATGACACTAATGAACCTATTGGATGCACAAGATTGGTTAAAAACCCTAGTTGGACAAGAACATGCCTAGGGAGGACGAAAATGACCTAATTGAACATCCAATGACACTAATGAACTTATTGGATGCACAAGATTGGTTAAAAACCCTAATTGGACAAGAATAAGCCTAGGGAGGAGGAAAATGACCTAATTGATCATCCAATGACACAAACACACCTATTGGATGCACAAGATTGGTTAAAAACCATAGCTGGACATGAATATGCCTAGGGAGGACGAAAATGACCTAATTGATCATCCAATGACACAAACACACCTATTGGATGCACAAGATTGGTTAAAAACCCTAATTGGACAAGAATATGCCTAGGGAGGACGAATATGACCTAAATGTTAATCCAATAACACAAATGAACTTATTGGATGCACAAGATTGGTTAAAAACCCTAATTGGACAAGAATAAGCCTAGGGAGAACGAAAATGACCTAAATGTTAATCCAATGACACAACTCAACTTATTGGATGCACAAGATTGGTTAAAAACCCTAATTGGACAAGAATAAGCCTAGGAAGGACGAAAATAACCTAATTGATCATCCAATGACACAAACACACCTATTGGATGCACAAGATTGGTTAAAAACCCTAATTGGACAAGAATATGCCTAGGGAGGACGAAAATCACCTAAATATTAATTCAATGACACAAACAAAGTTATTGGATGCACAAGATTGGTTAAAAACCCTATTTGGACAAGAATAAGCCTAGGGAGAACGAAAATGACCTAAATGTTAATCCAATGACACAACTCAACTTATTTGATGCACAAGATTGGTTAAAAACCCTAATTGGACAAGAATAAGTATAGAAAGGACGAAAATGACCTAATTGATCATCCAATGACACAAACACACCTATTGGATGCACAAGATTGGTTAAAAACCCTAATTGGACAAGAATATGCCTAGGGAGGACGAAAATGACCTAAATGTTAATCCAATGACACAAATGAACTTATTGGATGCACAAGATTGGTTAAAAACCCTAAGTGGACAAGAATAAGCCTAGGAAGGACGAAAATAACCTAATTGATCATCCAATGACACAAAAACACCTATTGGATTCACAAGATTGGTTAAAAACCCTAATTGGACAAGAATATGCCTAGGGAGGACGAAAATGACCAAAATATTAATTCAATAACACAAACAAAGTTATTGGATGCACAAGATTGGTTAAAAACCCTAATTGGACAAGAATAAGCCTAGGGAGGACGAAAATGACCTAATTGATCATCCAATGACACAAACACACCTATTGGATGCACAAGATTGGTTAAAAACCCTAATTGGACAAGAATATGCCTAGGGAGGACGAAAATGACCTAAATTTATCATCCAATGACACAAACACACCTATTGGATGCACAAGATTGGTTAAAAACCCTAATTGGACAAGAATATGCCTAGGGAGGACGAAAATGACCTAAATGTTAATCCAATGACACAAATGAACTTATTGGATGCACAAGATTGGTTAAAAACCCTAATTGGACAAGAATAAGCCTTTGGAGGACGAAAATGACCTAAATTGATTATCCAATGACACAAACACACCTATTGGATGCACAAGATTGGTTAAAAACCCTAATTGGACAAGAATATGCCTAGGGAGGACGAAAATGACCTAAATGTTAATCCAATGACACAAATGAACTTATTGGATGCACAAGATTGGTTAAAAACCCTAATTGGACAAGAATATGTCTATGGAGGACGAAAATGACCTAATTGATCATCCAATGACACAAACACACCTATTGGATGCACAAGATTGGTTAAAAACCCTAATTGGACAAGAATAAGCCTAGGGAGGACGAAAATGACCTAATTGATCATCCAATGACACAAACACACCTATTGGATGCACAAGATTGGTTAAAAACCCTAATTGGACAAGAATATGCCTAGGGAGGACGAAAATGACCTAAATATTAATTTAATGACACAAACAAAGTTTTTGGATGCACAAGATTAATTAAAAACCCTAATTGGACAAGAATAAACCTAGGGAGGACGAAAATGACCTAATTGATCATCCAATGACACAAATACACCTATTGGATGCAAAAGATTGGTTAAAAATCCTAATTGGACAAGATGATGCCTAGGGAGGACGAAAATGACCTAAATATTAATTCAATGACACAAACAAACTTATTGGATGCACAAGATTGGTTAAAAACCCTAATTGGACAAAAATAAGCCTAGGGAGGACGAAAATGACCTAATTGATAATCCAATGACACAAACAAACTTATTGGATGCACAAGATTGGTTAAAAACCCTAATTGGACAAGAATAAACCAAGGGAGGACAAAAATGACCTAAATGTTAATCCAATGACACTACTCAACTTATTGGAAGCACAAGATTGGTTAAAAACCCTAATTGGACAAGAATAAGCCTAGGGAGGACGAAAATGACCTAATTGATCATCCAATGACACAAACACACCTATTGGATGCACAAGATTGGTTAAAAACCCTAATTGGACAAGAATAAGCCTAGGGAGGACGAAAATGACCTAATTGATCATCCAATGACACAAACACACCTATTGGATGCACAAGATTGGTTAAAAACCCTAATTGGACAAGAATATGCCTAGGGAGGACGAAAATGACCTAAATGTTAATCCAATGACACAAATGAACTTATTGGATGCACAAGATTGGTTAAAAACCCTAATTGGGCAAGAATAAGCCTAGGGAGGACGAAAATGACCTAATTGATCATCCAATGACACAAACACACCTATTGGATGCACAAGATTGGTTAAAAACCCTAGTTGGACAAGAATAAGCCTTGGGAGGACGAAAATGACCTAATTGATCATCCAATGACACAAATGAACTTATTGGATGCAAAAGATTGGTTAAAAACCCTAATTGGACAAGAATAAGCCTAGGGAGGACGAAAATAACCTAATTGATCATCCAATGACACAAACACACCTATTGGATGCACAAGATTGGTTAAAAACCCTAATTGGACAAGAATATGCCTAGGGAGGACGAAAATGACCTAAATGTTAATCCAATGACACAAATGAACTTATTGGATGCACAAGATTGGTTAAAAACCCTAATTGGACAAGAATATACCTATGGAGGACGAAAATGACCTAATTGATCATCCAATGACACAAACACACCTATTGGATGCACAAGATTGGTTAAGAACCCTAATTGGACAAGATGATGCCTAGGGAGGACGAAAATGACCTAATTGATCATCCAATGACACAAACACACCTATTGGATGCACAAGATTGGTTAAAAACCCTAATTGGATAAGAATAAGCCTAGGGAGGACGAAAATGACATAATTGATCATCCAATGACACAAACACACCTATGGGATGCACAAGATTGGTTTAAAACCCTAATTGGACAAGAATATGCCTAGGGAGGACGAATATGACCTAAATGTGAATCCAATGACACAAATGAACTTATTGGATGCACAAGATTGGTTAAAAACCCTAATTGGACAAGAATAAGCTTAGGGAGAATGAAAATGACCTAAATGTTAATCCAATGACACAACTCAACTTATTGGATGCACAAGATTGGTTAAAAATTCTAATTGGACAAGAATAAGCCTAGGGAGGACGAAAATGGCCTAATTGATCATCCAATGACACAAACACACCTATTGGATGCACAAGATTGGTTAAAAACCCTAATTGGATAAGAATATGCCTAGGGAGGATGAAAATGACCTAATTGATCATCCAATGACACAAACACACCTATTGGATGGACAAGATTGGTTAAAAACCCTAATTGGACTAGAATATGCTTAGAGAGGACGAATATGACCTAAATGTTAATCCAATAACACAAATGAACTTATTGGATGCACAAGATTGGTTAAAAACCCTAATTGGACAAGAATAAGCCTAGGGAGAACGAAAATGACCTAAATGTTAATCCAATGACACAACTCAACTTATTGGATGCACAAGATTGGTTAAAATCCCTAATTGGACAAGAATAAGTCAAGGGAGGACGAAAATGACCTAATTGATCATCCAACGACACAAACACACCTATTGGATGCACAAGATTGGTTAAAAACCGTAGTTGGACAAGAATATGCCTAGGGAGGACGAAAATGACCTAATTGATCATCCAATGACACAAACACACCTATTGGATGCACAAGATTGGTTAAAAACCCTAATTGGACAAGAATATGCATAGGGAGAACGAAAATGACCTAAATTGATCATCCAATGACACAAACACACCTATTGGATGCACAAGATTGGTTAAAAACCCTAATTGGACAAGAATATGCCTAGGGAGGACGAAAATGACCTAAATGTTAATCCAATGACACAAATGATCTTATTGGATGCACAAGATTGGTTAAAAACCCTAATTGGACAAGAATAAGCCTTGGGAGGACGAAAATGACCTAATTGATCATCCAATGACACAAACACACCTATTGGATGCAAAGGATTGGTTAAAAACCCTAATTGGACAAGAATAAGCCTAGGGAGAATGAAAATGACCTAAATGTTAATCCAATGACACAACTCAACTTATTGGATGCACAAGATTGGTTAAAAACCCTAATTGGACAAGAATAAGCCTAGGGAGGACGAAAATGACCTAATTGATCATCCAATGACACAAACACACCTATTGGATGCACAAGATTGGTTAAAAACCCTAATTGGACAAGAATATGCCTAGGGAGGACGAAAATGACCTAAATGTTAATCCAATGACACAAATGAACTTATTGGATGCACAAGATTGGTTAAAGAACCTAATTGGACAAGAATAAGCCTTGGGAGGACGAAAATCACCTAATTGATCATCCAATGACACAAACACACCTATTGGATGCACAAGATTGGTTAAAAACCCTAATTGGACAAGAATATGCCTAGGGAGGACGAAAATGACCTAAATATTAATCAATGACACAAACAAAGTTATTGGATGCACAAGATTGGTTAAAAACCCTAATTGGACAAGAATAAGCCTAGGGAGGACGAAAATGACCTAGTTGATCATCCAATGACACAAACACACCTATTGGATGCACAAGATTGGTTAAAAACCCTAATTGGACAAGAATATGCCTAGAGAGGACGAAAACGACCTAATTGATCATCGAATGACACAAACACACCTATTGGATGCACAAGTTTGGTTAAAAACCCTAATTGGACAAGAATATGCCTAGGGAGGACGAATATGACCTAAATGTTAATCCAATAACACAAATGAACTTATTGTATGCACAAGATTGGTTAAAAACCCTAATTGGACAAGAATAAGCCTAGGGAGAACGAAAATGACCTAAATGTTAATCCAATGACACAACTCAACTTATTGGATGCACAAGATTGGTTAAAAACCCTAATTGGACAAGAATAAGCCTAGGGAGGACGAAAATGACCTAATTGATCATCCAATGACACAAACACACCTATTGGATGCACAAGATTGGTTAAAAACCCTAATTGGACAAGAATATGCCTAGGGAGGACGAAAATGACCTAATTGATCATCCAATGACACAAATGAACTTATTGGACGCACAAGATTAGTTAAAAACCATAATTGGACAAGAATAAGCCTAGGGATGACGAAAATGACCTAATTGATCATCCAATGACACAAACACACCTATTGGATGCACAAGATTGGTTAAAAACCCTAATTGGACAAGAATATGCCTAGGGAGGACAAAAATGACCTAAATGTAAATCTAATGACACAAATGAACTTATTGGATGCACAAGATTGGTTAAAAACCCTAATTGGACAAGAATAAGCCTAGGGAGGACGAAAATGACCTAAATGTTAATCCAATGACACAACTCAACTTATTGGATGCACAAGATTGGTTAAAAACCCTAATTGGACAAGAATAAGCCTAGGGAGGACGAAAATGACCTAATTGATCATCCAATCACACAAACACACCTATTGGATTCACAAGATTGGTTAAAAACCGTAATTGGACAAGACTAAGCCTAGGGAGGACGAAAATGACCTAATTGATCATCCAATGACACAAACACACCTATTGGATGCACAAGATTGGTTAAAAACCCTAATTGGACAAGAATATGCCTAGGGAGGACGAAAATGACCTAATTGATCATCCAATGACACAAACACACCTATTGGATGCACAAGATTGGTTAAAAACCCTAATTGGACAAGAATAAGCCTAGGGAGGAAGAAAATAACCTAATTGATCATCCAATGACACAAACACACCTATTGGATGCACAAGATTGGTTAAAAACCCTAATTGGACAAGAATATGCCTAGGGAGGACGAAAATGACCTAAATGTTAATCCAATGACACAAATGAACTTATTGGATGCACAAGATTGGTTAAAAACCCTAATAGGACAAGAATAAGCCTAGGGAGGACGAAAATGACCTAAATGTTAATCCAATGACACAACTCAACTTATTGGATGCAAAAGATTGGTTAAAACCCCTAATTGGACAAGAATAAGCCTATGGAGGACGAAAATGACCTAATTGATCATCCAATGACACAAACACACCTATTGGATGCACAAGATTGGTTAAAAACCCTAATTGGACAAGAATAAGCCTAGGGAGGACGAAAATGACCTAAATGTTAATCCAATGACACAACTCAACCTATTGGATGCACAAGATTGGTTAGAAACCCTAATTGGACAAGAATAAGCTAGGGAGGACGAAAATGACCTAATTGATCATCCAATGACACAAACACACCTATTGGATGCACAAGATTGGTTAAAAACCCTAATTGGACAAGAATATGCCTAGGGAGGACGAAAATGACCTAATTGATCATCCAATGACACAAACACACCTATTGGATGCACAAGATCGGTTAAAAACACTAATTGGACAAGAATAAGCCTAGGGAGGACGAAAGTGACCTAATTGATCATCCAATGACACAAACACACCTATTGGATGCACAAGATGGGTTAAAAACTCTAATTGGACAAGAATATGCCTAGGGAGGACGAAAATCACCTAAATGTTAATCCAATGACACAAATGAACTTATTAGATGTACAATATTGGTTAAAAACCCTAATTGGACAAGAATAAGTCTAGGGAGGACGAAAATGACCTAATTGATCATCCAATGACACAAACACACCTATTGGATGCACAAGATTGGTTAAAAACCCTAATTGGACAAGAATATGCCTAGGGAGGACGAAAATGACCTAATTGATCATCCAATGACACAAACTTACCTATTGGAAGCACAAGATTGGTTAAAAACCCTAATTGGACAAGAATATGCCTAGGGAGGACGAAAATGACGTAAATGTTAATCCAATGACACAAATGAACTTATTGGATGCACAAGATTGGTTAAAAACCCTAATTGGACAAGAATAAGCCTAGGGAGGACGAAAATGACCTAATTGATCATCCAATGACACAAACACACCTATTGGATGCACAAGATTGGTTAAAAACCCTAATTGGACAAGAATATGCCTAGGGAGGACGAAAATGACCTAATTGATCATCCAATGACACAAATCAACTTATTGGATGCACAAGATTTGTTAAAAACCCTAATTGGACAAGAATAAGCCTAGGGAGGACGAAAATGACCTAATTGATCATCCAATGACACAAACACACCTATTGGATGCACAAGATTGGTTAAAAACCCTAATTGGACAAGAAAAAGCCTAAGGAGGACGAAAATGACCTAATTGATCATCCAATGACACAAACACACCTATTGGATGCACAAGATTGGTTAAAAACCCTAATTGGACAAGAATATGCCTAGGGAGGACGAAAATGACCTAAATGTTAATCCAATGACACAAATGAACTTATTGGATGCACAAGATTGGTTAAAAACCCTAATTGGACAAGAATAAGCTTAAGGAGGACGAAAATGACCTAATTGATCATCCAATGATACAAACACACCTATTGGATGCACAAGGTTGGTTAAAAACCCTAGTTGGACAAGAATATGCCTAGGGAGGACGAAAATGACCTAATTGATCATCCAATGACACAAATGAACTTATTGGATGCACAAGATTGGCTAAAAACCCTAATTGGACAAGAATAAGCATAGGGAGGACGAAAATGACCTAATTGATCATCCAATGACACAAACACACCTATTGGATGCACAAGATTGGTTAAAAACCCTAATTGGACAAGAATATGCCTAGGGAGGACGAAAATGACCTAAATGTTAATCCAATGACACAAATGAACTTATTGGATGCACAAGATTGGTTAAAAACCCTAATTGGACAAGAATAAGCCTTGGGAGGACGAAAATGACCTAATTGATCATCCAATGACACAAGCACACCTATTGGATGCACAAGATTGGTTAAAAACCCTAATTGGACAAGAATATGCCTATGGAGGACGAAAATGACCTAAATATTAATTCAAAGACACAAACAAAGTTATTGGATGCACAAGATTGGTTAAAAACCCTAATTGGACAAGAATAAGCCTAGGGAGGACGAAAATGACCTAATTGATCATCCAATGACACAAACACACCTATTGGATGCACAAGATTGGTTAAAAACCCTAATTGGACAAGAATATGCCTAGGGAGGACGAAAATGACCTAAATGTTAATCCAATGACACAAATGAACTTATTGGATGCACAAGATTGGTTAAAAACCCTAATTGGGCAAGAATATGCCTAGGGAGGATCAAAGTGACCTAATTGATCATCCAATGAGATAAACACACCTATTGGATGCACAAGATTGGTTAAAAACCCTAATTGGACAAGAATATGCCTAGGGAGGACGAAAATGACCTAAATGTGAATCCAATGACACAAATGAACTTATTGGATGCACAAGATTGGTTAAAAACCTAATTAGACAAGAATAAGCCTAGGGAGAATGAAAATGACCTAAATGTTAATCCAATGACACAACTCAACTTATTGGATGCACAAGATTGGTTAAAAACCCTAATTGGACCAGAATAAGCGTAGGGAGGACGAAAATGACCTAATTGATCATCCAATGATACAAACACACCTATTGGATGCACAAGATTGGTTAAAAACCCTAATTGGACAAGAATAAGCCTAGGGAGGACGAAAATGACCTAATTGATCATCCAATGACACAAACACACCTATTGGATGCACAAGATTGGTTAAAAACCCTAATTGGACAAGAATATGCCTAGGGAGGACGAAAATGACCTAATTGATCATCCAATGACACAAACACACCTATTGAATTCACAAGATTGGTTAAAAACCCTAATTGGACAAGAATATGCCTAGGGAGGACGAAAATGACCTAATTTGATCATCCAATGACACAAACACACCTATTGGATGCACAAGATTGGTTAAAAACCTTAATTGGACAAGAATAAGCCTAGGGAGGATCAAAGTGACCTAATTGATCATCCAATGAGATAAACACACCTATTGGATGCACAAGATTGGTTAAAAACCCTAATTGGACAAGAATATGCCTAGGGAGGACGAAAATGACCTAAATGTGAATCCAATGACACAAATGAACTTATTGGATGCACAAGATTGGTTAAAAACCTAATTGAACAAGAATAAGCCTAGGGAGAATGAAAATGACCTAAATGTTAATCCAATGACACAACTCAACTTATTGGATGCACAAGATTGGTTAAAAACCCTAATTGGACAAGAATAAGCCTAGGGAGGACGAAAATGACCTAATTGATCATCCAATGACACAAACACACCTATTGGATGCACAAGATTGGTTAAAAACCCTAATTGGACAAGAATATGCCTAGGGAGGACGAAAATGACCTAATTGATCATCCAATGACACAACTAAACTTATTGGATGCACAAGATTGGTTAAAAACCCTAATTGGACAAGAATAAGCCTAGGGAGGACGAAAATGACCTAATTGATCATCCAATGACACAAACACACCTATTGGATGCACAAGATTGGTTAAAAACCCTAATTGGACAAGAATATGCCTAGGGAGGACGAAAATGACCTAAATGCTAATCCAATGACACAAATGAACTTATTGGATGCACAAGATAGGTTAAAAACCCTAATTGGACAAGAATTTGCCTAGGGAGGACGAAAATGACCAAATTGATCATCCAATGACACAAATGAACTTATTGGATGCACAAGATTGGTTAAAAACCCTTATTGGACAAGAATAGGCCTAGGGAGGACGAAAATGACCTAATTGATCATCCAATGACACAAACACACCTATGGGATGCACAAGATTGGTTAGAAACCCTAATTGGACAAGAATAAGCCTAGGGAGGACGAAAATGACCTAATTGATCATCCAATGACACAAACACACCTATTGGATGCACAAGATTGGTTAGAAACCCTAATTGGACAAGAATAAGCCTAGGGAGGACGAAAATGACCTAATTGTTCATCCAATGACACAAACACACCTATTGGATGCACAAGATTGGTTAAAAACCCTAATTGGACAAGAATATGCATAGGGAGGACGAAAATGATCTAATTGATCATCCAACGACACAAATGATCTTATTGGATGTACAAGATTGGTTAAAGACCCTAATTGGACAAGAATAGGCCTAGGGAGGACGAAAATGACCTAATTGATCATCAATTGACACAAACACACCTATTGGATGCACAAGATTGGTTAAAAACCCTAATTGGACAAGAATATGCCTAGGGAGGACGAAAATGACCTAAATGTTAATCCAATGACACAAATGAACTTATTGGATGCACAAGATTGATTAAAAACCCTAATTGGACAAGAATATGCCTATGGAGGACGAAAATGACCTAATTGATCATCCAATGACACAAACACACCTATTGGATGCACAAGATTGGTTAAAAACCCTAATTGGACAAGATGATGCCTAGGGAGGACGAAAATGACCTAATTGATCATCCAATGACACAAACACACCTATTGGATGCACAAGATTGGGTAAAAACCCTAATTGGACAAGAATAAGCCTAGGGAGGACGAATATGACCTAAATGTTAATTCAATAACACAAATGAACTTATTGGATGCACAAGATTGGTTAAAATCCCTAATTGGACAACATTTAGCCTAGGGAGGACGAAAATGACCTAATTGATCATCCAATGACACAGACACACCTATTGGATGCACAAGATTGGTTAAAAACCCTAGTTGGACAAGAATATGCCTAGGGAGGATGAAAATGACCTAATTGATCATCCAATTACACAAACATACCTATTGGATGCACAAGACTGGTTAAAAACCCTAATTGGACAAGAATATGCCTAGGGAGGACGAAAATGACCTAAATATTAATTCAATGACACAAACAAAGTTATTGGATGCACAAGATTGGTTAAAAACCCTAATTGGACAAGAATAAGCCTAGGGAGGACGAAAATAACCTAATTGATCATCCAATGACACAAACACACCTATTGGATGCAAAAGATTGGTTAAAAACCCTAATTGGACAAGATGATGCCTAGGGAGGAC
>JBBPBR010001805.1:0-15873 GCA_037974775.1 Cicer pinnatifidum | reverse complement strand
ATTCTTGTCCAATTAAGGTTTTTAACCAATATTGTGCATCCAATAAGTTTGTTTGTGTCATTGAATTAATATTTAGGTCATTTTCGTCCCCCCTTGGCATATTCTGGTCCAATTAGGGTTTTTAACCAATCTTGTGCATCCAATAGGTGTGTTTGTGTCATTGGATGATCAATTAGGTCATTTTTGTCCTCCCTAGGCATATTCTTGTCCAATTAGGGTTTTTAACCAATCTTGTGCATCCAATAGGTGTGTTTGTGGCAATGGATGATCAATTAGGTCATTTTCGTCCTCCCTAGGCTTATTCTTGTCCAATCAGGGTTTTTAACCAATCTTGTGCATCCAATAAGTTCATTTGTGTCCTTGGATTAACATTTAGGTCATTTTCGTCCTCCCTAGGCTTTTTCTTGTCCAATTAGGGTTTTTAACCAATCTTGTGCATCCAATAAGTTCATTTGTGTCATTGGATTAACATTTAGGTCATTTTCGTCCTCCCTAGGCATAATCTTGTCCAATTAGGGTTTTTAACCAATCTTGTGCATCCAATAGGTGTGTTTGTGTCATTGGATGATCAATTAGGTCATTTTCGTCCTCCCTATGCTTATTCTTGTCCAATTAGGGTTTTTAACCAATCTTGTGCATCCAATAAGTTCATTTGTGTCATTGGATTAACATTTAGGTCATTTTCATCCTCCCTAGGCATATTCTTGTCCAACTAGGGTTTTTAACCCATCTTTTGCATCCAATAGGCGTGTTTGTGTCATTGGATGATCAATTAGGTCATTTTCGTCCTCCGTAGGCTTATTCTTGTCCAATTAGGCTTTTAATCAATCTTGTGCATCCAATAGGTGTGTTTGTGTCATTGGATGATCAATTAGGTCATTTTCGTCCTCCCTAGGCTTATTCTTGTCCAATTAGGGTTTTTAACCAATCTTGTGCATCCAATAGGTGTGTTTGTGTCATTGGATGATCAATTAGGTCATTTTCGTCCTCCCTATGCTTATTCTTGTCCAATTAGGGTTTTTAACCAATCTTGTGCATCCAATAAGTTCATTTGTGTCATTGGATTAACATATAGGTCATTTTTGTCCTCCCTATGCATATTCTTGTCCAACTAGGGTTTTTAACCAATCTTGTGCATCCAATAGGTGTGTTTGTGTCAATGGATGATCAATTAGGTCATTTTCGTCCTCCGTAGGCTTATTCTTGTCCAATTAGGCTTTTAACCAATATTGTGCATCCAATAGGTGTGTTTGTGTCATTGGATGATCAATTAGGTCATTTTCGTCCTCCCTAGGCTTATTCTTGTCCAATTAGGGTTTTTAACCAATCTTGTGCATCCAATAGGTGTGTTTGTGTCATTGGATGATCAATTAGGTCATTTTCGTCCTCCCTAGGCTTATTCTTGTCCAATTAGGGTTTTTAACCAATCTTGTGCATCCAATAGGTGTGTTTGTGTCATTGGATGATCAATTAGGTCATTTTCGTCCTTTCTATGCTTATTTTTGTCCAATTAGGGTTTTTAAGCAATCTTGTGCATCCAATAAGTTCATTTGTGTCATTGGATGATCAATTAGGTCATTTTCGTCCTCCCTAGGCATATTCTTGTCCAACTAGGGTTTCTAACCAATCTTGTGCTTCCAATAGATGTGTTTGTGTCATTGGATGATCAATTAGGTCATTTTCGTCCTCCCTAGGCTTATTCTTGTCCAATTAGGGTTTTTAACCAATCTTGTGCATCCAATAGGTGTGTTTGTGTCATTGGATGATCAATTAGGTCATTTTCGTCCTCCCTAGGCTTATTCTTGTCCAATTAGGGTTTTTAACCAATCTTGTGCATCCAATAGGTGTGTTTGTGTCATTGGATGATCAATTAGGTCATTTTCGTCCTCCCTAGGCTTATTCTTGTCCAATTAGGGTTTTTAACCAATCTTTTGCATCCAATAGGTGTGTTTGTGTCATTGGATGACCAATTAGGTCATTTTCGTCCTCCCAAGGCATATTCTTGTCCAATTAGGGTTTTTAACCAATCTTGTGCATCCCATAGGTGTGTTTGTGGCAATGGATGATCAATTAGGTCATTTTCGTCCTCCCTAGGCTTATTCTTGTCCAATTAGGGTTTTTAACCAATCTTGTGCATCCAATAGGTGTGTTTGTGTCATTGGATGATCAATTAGGTCATTTTCGTCCTCCCTAGGCTTATTCTTGTCCAATTAGGGTTTTTAACCAATCTTGTGCATCCAACAAGTTTGTTTGTGTCATTGAATTAATATTTAGGTCATTTTCGTCCTCCCTATGCATATTCTTGTTCAATTAGGGTTTTTAACCAATGTTGTGCATCCAATAGGTGTGTTTGTGGCAATGGATGATCAATTAGGTCATTTTCGTCCTCCCTAGGCTTATTCTTGTCCAATTAGGGTTTTTAACCAATCTTGTGCATCCAATAGGTGTGTTTGTGTCATTGGATGATCAATTAGGTCATTTTCGTCCTCCCTAGGCTTATTCTTGTCCAATTAGGGTTTTTAACCAATCTTGTGCGTCCAATAAGTTTGTTTGTTTCATTGAATTAATATTTAGGTCATTTTCGTCCTCCCTAGGCATATTCTTGTCCAATTAGGGTTTTTAACCAATCTAGTGCATCCAATAGGTGTGTTTGTGTCATTGGATGATCAATTAGGTCATTTTCGTCCTCACTAGGCTTATTCTTGTCCAATTAGGGTTTTTAACCAATCTTGTGCATCCAATTGGTGTGTTTGTGTCATTGGATGATCAATTAGGTCATTTTCGTCCTCCCTAGGCATATTCTTGTCCAATTAGGGTTTTTAACCAATCTTGTGCATCCAATAGGTGTATTTGTGTCATTGGATGATCAATTAGGTCATTTTCGTCCTCCCTAGGCATATTCTTGTCCAATTAGGGTTTTTAACCAATCTTATGCATCCAATAGATGTGTTTGTGTCATTGGATGATCAATTAGGTCATTTTCGTCCTCCCTAGGCTTATTCTTGTCCAATTAGGGTTTTTAACCAATCTTGTGCATCCAATAGGTGTGTTTGTGTCATTGGATGATCAATTAGGTCATTTTCGTCCTCCCTAGGCTTATTCTTGTCCAATTAGGGTTTTTAACCAATCTTGTGCATCCAATAAGTTCATTTGTGTCATTGGATTAACATTTAGGTCATTTTCGTCCACCCTAGGCATATTCTTGTTCAATTAGGGTTTTTAACCAATCTTGTGCATCCAATAAGTTCATTTGTCTCATTGGATTAACATTTAGGTCATTTTCGTCCTCCCTAGGCTTATTCTTGTCCAATTAGGGTTTTTAACCAATCTTGTGCATCCAATAGGTGTGTTTGTGTCATTGGATGATCAATTAGGTCATTTTCGTCCTCCCTAGGTTTATTCTTGTCCAATTAGGGTTTTTAACAAATCTTGTGCATCCAATAAGTTCATTTGTGTCATTGGAAGATCAATTAGGTCATTTTCGTCCTCCCTAGGCATATTCTTCTACAACTAGGGTTTTTAACCAATCTTGTGCATCCAATAAGTTCATTTGTGTCATTGGATGATCAATTAGGTCATTTTTGTCCTCCCTAGGATTATTCTTGTCCAATTAGGGTTTTTAACCAATCTTGTGCATCCAATAGGTGTGTTTGTGTCATTGGATGATCAATTAGGTCATTTTCGTCCTCCCTAGGCTTATTCTTGTCCAATTAGGGTTTTTAACCAATCTTGTGCATCCAATAGGTGTGTTTGTGTCATTGGATGATCAATTAGGTCATTTTCGTCCTCCCTAGGCTTATTCTTGTCCAATTAGGGTTTTTAACCAATCTTGTGCATCCAATAGGTGTGTTTGTGTCATTGGATGATGAATTAGGTCATTTTCGTCCTCCCTAGGCATATTCTTGTCCAATTATGGTTTTTAACCAATCTTGTGCATCCAATAGGTGTGTTTGTGTCATTCGATGATCAATTAGTTCATTTTCGTCCTCCATAGGCTTATTCTTGTCCAATTAGGGTTTTTAACCAATCTTGTGCATCCAATAGGTGTGTTTGTGTCATTGAATGATCAATTAGGTCATTTTCGTCCTTCGAAGGCTTATTCTTGTCCAATTAGGGTTTTTAACCAATCTTGTGCATCCAATAGGTGTGTTTGTGTCATTGGATGATCAATTAGGTCATTTTCGTCCTCCCTAGGCTTATTCTTGTCCAATTAGGGTTTTTAACCAATCTTGTGCATCCAATAGGTGTGTTTGTGTCATTGGATGATCAATTAGGTCATTTTCGTCCTCCCTAGGCATATTCTTGTCCAATTAGGGTTTTTAACCAATCTTGTGCATCCAATAGGTGTGTTTGTGTCATTAGATGATCAATTTGGTCATTTTCGTCCTCCCTAGGCTTATTCTTGTCCAATTAGGGTTTTTAACCAATCTTGTACATCCAATAATTTCATTTGTGTCATTGGATTAACATTTAGGTCATTTTCGTCCTCCCTAGGCATATTCTTGTCTAATTAGGATTTTTAACCAATCTTGTGCATCCAATAGGTGTGTTTGTGTCATTGGATGATCAATTAGGTTATTTTCGTCCTCCCTAGGCTTATTCTTGTCCAATTAGGGTTTTTAACCAATCTTGTGCATCCAATAGGTGTGTTTGAGTCATTGGATGATCAAGTAGGTCATTTTCGTCCTCCCTAGTCATATTCTTGTCCAATTAGGGTTTTTAACCAATCTTGTGCATCCAATAGGTGTGTTTGTGTCATTGGATGATCAATTAGGTCATTTTCGTCCTCCCTAGGCTTATTCTTGTCCAATTAGGGTTTTTAACCAATCTTGTGCATCCAATAGGTGTGTTTGTGTCATTGGATGATCAATTAGGTCATTTTCGTCCTCCCTAGGCATATTCTTGTCCAATTAGGGTTTTTAACGAATCTTGTGCATCCAATAGGTGTGTTTGTGTCATTGGATGATCAATTAGGTCATTTTCGTCCTCCCTAGGCTTATTCTTGTCCAATTAGGGTTTTTACCAATCTTGTGCATCCAATAAGTTGATTTGTGTCATTGGATTAACATTTAGGTCATTTTGGTCCTCCCTAGGCTTATTCTTGTCCAATTAAGGTTTTTAGCCAATCTTGTGCATCCAATAGGTGTGTTTGTGTCATTGGATGATCAATTAGGTCATTTTTGTGCTCCCTAGGCTTATTCTTTACCAATTAGGGTTTTTAACCAATCTTGTGCATCCAATAAGTTGAGTTGTGTCATTGGATTAACATTTAGGTCATTTTCGTCCTCCCTAAGCTTATTCTTGTCCAATTAGGGTTTTTAACCAATCTTGTGCATCCAATAAGTTCATTTGTGTCATTGGATTTACATTTAGGTCATTTTCGTCCTCCCTAGGCATATTCTTGTCCAATTAGGGTTTTTAACCAGTCTTGTGCATCCAATAGGTGTGTTTGTGTCGTTGGATGATCAATTAGGTCATTTTCATCGTCCCAAGGCTTATTCTTGTCCAATTAGGGTTTTTAACCAATCTTGTGCATCCAATAACTTTGTTTGTCTCATTGAATTAATATTTAGGTCATTTTCGTCCTCCATAGGCATATTCTTGTCGAATTAGGGTTTTTAACCAATCTTGTGCATCCAATAGGTGTGTTTGTGTTATTGGATGATCAACTAGGTCATTTTCGTCCTCCCTAGGCTTATTCTTGTCCAATTAGGGTTTTTAACCAATCTTGTGCATCCAATAAGTTCATTTGTGTCATTGGATTAATATTTAGGTCATTTTCGTCCTCCCTAGGCATTTTCTTGTCCAATTAGGGTTTTTAACCAATCTTGTGCTTCCAATAGGTGTGTTTGTGTCATTGGATGATCAATTAGGTCATTTTCGTCCTCCCTGCGCTTATTCTTGTCCAATTAGGGTTTTTAACCAATCTTGTGCATCCAATATGTTTGTTAGTGTCATTGAATTTATATTTAGGTCATTTTCGTCCTCCCTAGGCATATTCTTGTCCAATTAGGGTTTTTAACCAATCTTGTGCATCCAATAGGTGTGTTTGTGTCATTTCATGATCAATTAGGTCATTTTCGTCCTCCCTAGGCATATTCTTGTCCAATTAGGGTTTTTAACGAATCGTGTGCATCCAATAGGTGTGTTTCTGTCATTGGATGATCAATTAGGTCATTTTCGTCCTCCCTAGGCTTATTCTTGTCCAATTAGGGTTTTTAACCAATCTTGTGCATCCAATAAGTTGATTTGTGTCATTGGATTAACATTTAGGTCATTTTCGTCTTCCCTAGGCTTATTCTTGTCCAATTAGGGTTTTTAACCAATCTTGTGCATCCAATAGGTGTGTTTGTGTCATTGGATGATCAATTAGGTCATTTTCATCCTCCCTAGGCTTATTCTTGTCCAATTAGGGTTTTTAACCAATCTTGTGCATCCAATAAGTTGAGTTGTGTCATTGGATTAACATTTAGGTCATTTTCAGCCTCCCTAGGCTTATTCTTGTCCAATTAGGGTTTTTAACCAATCTTGTGCATCCAATAAGGTCATTTATGTCATTGGATTTACATTTAGGTCATTTTCGTCCTCCCTAGGCATATTCTTGTCCAATTAGGGTTTTTAACCAATCTTGTGCATCCAATAGGTGTGTTTGTGCCATTGGATGATCAATTAGGTCATTTTCGTCCTCCCTAGGCATATTCTTGTCCAATTAGGGTTTTTAACCAATCTTGTGCATCCAATAGGTGTGTTTGTGGCAATGGATGATCAATTAGGTCATTTTCGTCCTCCCTAGGCTTATTCTTGTCCAATTAGGGTTTTTAACCAATCTTGTGCATCCAATAGGTGTGTTTGTGTCATTGGATGATCAATTAGGTCATTTTCGTCCTCCCTAGGCTTATTTTTGCCCAATTAGGGTTTTTAACCAATCTTGTGCATCCAATAAGTTAAGTTGTGTCATTGGATTAGCATTTAGGTTATTTTCGTCTTCCCTAGGCTTATTCTTGTCCAATTATGGTTTTTAACCAATCTTGTGCATCCAATAAGTTCATTTGTGTCATTGGATTAACATTTAGGTCATTTTCGTCCTCCCTAAGCACATTCTTGTCCAATTAGGGTTTTTAACCAATCTTGTGCATCCAAAAGGTGTGTTTGTGTCATTGGATGATCAATTAGGTTATTTTCGTCCTCCCTAGGCTTATTCGTGTCCAATTAGGGTTTTAACTAATCTTGTGCATCCAATAAGTTCATTTGTGTTATTGGATGATCAATTAGGTCATTCTCGTTGTTCCTAGGCATATTCTTGTCTAATTAGGGTTTTTAACCAATCTTGTGCATCCAGTAGGTGTGTTTGTGTCATTGGATGATCAATTAGGTCATTTTCGTCCTCCCTAGGCATACTCTTGTCCAACAAGGGTTTTAAACCAATCTTGTGCCTCCAATAGGTGTGTTTGTGTCAATGGATGATCAATTAGGTCATTTTCGTCCTCCCTAGGCTTATTCATGTCCAATTAGGGTTTTTAACCATTCTTGTGCATCCAATAAGTTTGTTTGTGTTATTGAATTAATATTTAGGTCATTTTCGTCCTCCCTAGGCATATTCTTGTCCAATTAGGGTTTTTAACCAATCTTGTGCATCCAATAGGTGTGTTTGTGTCATTGGATGATCAATTAGGTCATTTTCGTCCTCCCTAGGCATATTCTTGTCCACTTAGGGTTTTTACCCAATCTTGTGCATCCAATAGGTGTGTTTGTGTCATTGGATGATCAATTAGGTCATTTTCGTCCTCCCTAGGCTTATTCTTGTCCAATTAGGGTTTTTAACCAATCTTGTGCATCCAATAGGTGTGTTTGTGTCATTGGATGATCAATTAGGTCATTTTCGTCCTCCCTAGGCTTATTCTTGTCCAATTAGGGTTTTTAACCAATCTTGTGCATCCAATAGGTGTGTTTGTGTCATTGGATGATCAATTAGTTCATTTTTGTCCTCCCTAGGCTTATTCTTGTCCAATTAGGGTTTCTAACCAATCTTGTGCATCCAATAGGTGTGTTTGTGTCATTGGATGATCAATTAGGTCATTTTCGTCCTCCCTAGGCTTATTCTTGTCCAATTAGGGTTTTTAACCAATCTTGTGCATCCAATAGGTGTGTTTGTGTCATTGGATGATGAATTAGGTCATTTTCGTCCTCCCTAGGCATATTCTTGTCCAATTAGAGTTTTTAACCAATCTTGTGCATCCAATAGGTGTGTTTGTGTCATTGGATGATCAATTAGGTCATTTTCGTCCTCCCTAGGCTTATTCTTGTCCAATTACGGTTTTTAACCAATCTTGTGCATCCAATAACTTTGTTTGTGTCATTGAATTAATATTTAGGTCATTTTCCTCCTCCCTAGGCATATTCTTTTCCAATTAGGGTTTTTAACCAATCTTGTGCTTCCAATAGGTGTGTTTGTGTCATTGGATGATCAATTAGGTCATTTTCGTCCTCCCTAGGCTTATTCTTGTCCAATTAGGGTTTTTAACCAATCTTGTGCATCCAATAAGTTCATTTGTGTCATTGGATTAACATTTAGGTCATTTTCGTCCTCCCTAGGCATATTCTTCTCCAATTAGGGTTTTTAACCAATCTTGTGCTTCCAATAAGTGTGTTTGTCTCATTTGATGATCAATTAGGTCATTTTCGTCCTCCCTAGGCTTATTCTTGTTTAATTAGGGTTTTTAACCAATCTTGTGCATCCAATAGGTGTGTTTGTGTCATTGGATGATCAATTAGGTCATTTTCGTCCTCCCTAGGCTTATTTTTGTCCAATTAGGGTTTTTAACCAATCTTGTGCATCCGATAAGTTTGTTTGTGTCATTGAATTAATATTTAGGTCATTTTCGTCCTCCCTAGGCATATTTTTGTCCAATTCGGGTTTTTAACCAATCTTGTGCATCCAATAAGTTCATTTGTGTTCTTGGATTAACATTTAGGTCATTTTTGTCCTCCCTAGGCATATTCTTGTCCAATTATGGTTTTTAACCAATCTTGTGCATCCAATAGGTGTGTTTGTGTCATTGGATGATCAATTAGGTTATTTTCGTCCTCCCTAGGCTTATTCTTGTCCAATTAGGGTTTTTAACCAATCTTGTGCATCCAATAGGTGTGTTTGAGTCATTGGATGATCAAGTAGGTCATTTTCGTCCTCCCTAGTCATATTCTTGTCCAATTAGGGTTTTTAACCAATCTTGTGCATCCAATAGGTGTGTTTGTGTCATTGGATGATCAATTAGGTCATTTTCGTCCTCCCTAGGCTTATTCTTGTCCAATTAGGGTTTTTAACCAATCTTGTGCATCCAATAGGTGTGTTTGTGTCATTGGATGATCAATTAGGTCATTTTCGTCCTCCCTAGGCATATTCTTGTCCAATTAGGGTTTTTAACGAATCTTGTGCATCCAATAGGTGTGTTTGTGTCATTGGATGATCAATTAGGTCATTTTCGTCCTCCCTAGGCTTATTCTTGTCCAATTAGGGTTTTTACCAATCTTGTGCATCCAATAAGTTGATTTGTGTCATTGGATTAACATTTAGGTCATTTTGGTCCTCCCTAGGCTTATTCTTGTCCAATTAAGGTTTTTAGCCAATCTTGTGCATCCAATAGGTGTGTTTGTGTCATTGGATGATCAATTAGGTCATTTTTGTGCTCCCTAGGCTTATTCTTTACCAATTAGGGTTTTTAACCAATCTTGTGCATCCAATAAGTTGAGTTGTGTCATTGGATTAACATTTAGGTCATTTTCGTCCTCCCTAAGCTTATTCTTGTCCAATTAGGGTTTTTAACCAATCTTGTGCATCCAATAAGTTCATTTGTGTCATTGGATTTACATTTAGGTCATTTTCGTCCTCCCTAGGCATATTCTTGTCCAATTAGGGTTTTTAACCAGTCTTGTGCATCCAATAGGTGTGTTTGTGTCGTTGGATGATCAATTAGGTCATTTTCATCGTCCCAAGGCTTATTCTTGTCCAATTAGGGTTTTTAACCAATCTTGTGCATCCAATAACTTTGTTTGTCTCATTGAATTAATATTTAGGTCATTTTCGTCCTCCATAGGCATATTCTTGTCGAATTAGGGTTTTTAACCAATCTTGTGCATCCAATAGGTGTGTTTGTGTTATTGGATGATCAATTAGGTCATTTTCGTCCTCCCTAGGCTTATTCTTGTCCAATTAGGGTTTTTAACCAATCTTGTGCATCCAATAAGTTCATTTGTGTCATTGGATTAATATTTAGGTCATTTTCGTCCTCCCTAGGCATTTTCTTGTCCAATTAGGGTTTTTAACCAATCTTGTGCTTCCAATAGGTGTGTTTGTGTCATTGGATGATCAATTAGGTCATTTTCGTCCTCCCTGGGCTTATTCTTGTCCAATTAGGGTTTTTAACCAATCTTGTGCATCCAATATGTTTGTTAGTGTCATTGAATTAATATTTAGGTCATTTTCGTCCTCCCTAGGCATATTCTTGTCCAATTAGGGTTTTTAACCAATCTTGTGCATCCAATAGGTGTGTTTGTGTCATTTCATGATCAATTAGGTCATTTTCGTCCTCCCTAGGCATATTCTTGTCCAATTAGGGTTTTTAACGAATCGTGTGCATCCAATAGGTGTGTTTCTGTCATTTGATGATCAATTAGGTCATTTTCGTCCTCCCTAGGCTTATTCTTGTCCAATTAGGGTTTTTAACCAATCTTGTGCATCCAATAAGTTGATTTGTGTCATTGGATTAACGTTTAGGTCATTTTCGTCTTCCCTAGGCTTATTCTTGTCCAATTAGGGTTTTTAACCAATCTTGTGCATCCAATAGGTGTTTTTGTGTCATTGGATGATCAATTAGGTCATTTTCATCCTCCCTAGGCTTATTCTTGTCCAATTAGGGTTTTTAACCAATCTTGTGCATCCAATAAGTTGAGTTGTGTCATTGGATTAACATTTAGGTCATTTTCATTCTCCCTAGGCTTATTCTTGTCCAATTAGGGTTTTTAACCAATCATGTGCATCCAATAGGTGTGTTTGTGTCATTGGATGATCAATTAGGTCATTTTCGTCCTCCCTAGGCTTATTCTTGTCCAATTAGGGTTTTTAACCAATCTTGTGCATCCAATAAGTTCATTAGTGTCATTGGATGATCAATGAGGTCATTTTCGTCCTCCCTAGGCATGTTCTTGTCCAACTATAGTTTTTAACCAATCTTGTGCATCCAATAGGTGTGTTTGTGTCATTGGATGATCAATTAGGTCATTTTCGTCCTCCCTAGGCTTATTCTTGTCCAATTAGGGTTTTTAACCAATCTTGTGCATCCAATAAGTTGAGTTGTGTCATTGGATTAACATTTAGGTCATTTTCATTCTCCCTAGGCTTATTCTTGTCCAATTAGGGTTTTTAACCAATCTTGTGCCTCCAATAGGTGTGTTTGTGTCATTGGATGATCAATTAGGTCATTTTCGTCCTCCCTAGGCATAT
This sequence comes from Cicer pinnatifidum, assembly GCA_037974775.1. NCBI lineage: Eukaryota > Viridiplantae > Streptophyta > Magnoliopsida > Fabales > Fabaceae > Cicer > Cicer pinnatifidum. The sequence goes on along the minus strand of JBBPBR010001805.1, from coordinate 4,376 downwards.
TCTTGTCCAAATAGGGTTTTTAACCAATCTTGTGCATCCAATAGGTGTGTTTGTGTCATTGGATGATCAATTAGGTCGTTTTCGTCCTCCCTAGGGTTATTCTTGTCCAATGAGGGATTTTAACCAATCTTGTGCATCCAATAAGTTGAGTTGTGTCATTGGATTAACATTTAGGTCATTTTCGTTCTCCCTAGGCTTATTCTTGTCCAATTAGGGTTTTTAACCAATCTTGTGCATCCAATAAGTTCATTTGTGTTATTGGATTAACATTTAGGGCATATTCGTCCTCCCTAAGCATATTCTTGTCCAATTAGGGTTTTTAACCAATCTTGTGCATCCAATAGGTGTGTTTGTGTCATTGGATGATCAATTAGGTCTTTTTCATCCTCCCTAGGCATATTTTTATCCAATTAGGGTTTTTAACCAATCTTGTGCATCCAATAGGTGTGTTTGTGTCATTGGATGATCAATTAGGTCATTTTCGTCCTCCCTAGGCTTATTCTTGTCCAATTAGGGTTTTTAACCAATCTTGTGCATCCAATAAGTTGAGTTGTGTCATTGGATTAACATTTAGGTCATTTTCATTCTCCCTAGGCTTATTCTTTTCCAATTAGGGTTTTTAACCAATCTTGTGCATCCAATAAGTTCATTTGTGTCATTGGATTCAGATTTAGGTCATATTCGTCCTCCCTAGGCATATTCTTTTCCAATTAGGGTTTTTAACCAATCTTGTGCATCCAATAAGTTTGTTTGTGTCATTGGATGATCAATTAGGTCATTTTCGTCCTCCCTAGGCTTATTCTTGTCCAATTAGGGTTTTTAACCAATCTTGTGCATCCAATAAGTTTGTTTGTTTCATTGAATTAATATTTAGGTCATTTTCGTCCTCCCTAGGCTTATTCTTGTCCAATTAGGGTTTTTAATCAATCTTGTGCATCCAATAAGTTCATTTGTGTCATTGGATGATCAATTAGGTCATTTTCGTCCTCCCTAGGCATATTCTTGTCCAATTAGGGTTTTTAACCAATCTTGTGCTTCCAATAGGGGTGTTTGTGTCATTGGATGATCAATTAGGTCATTTTCGTCCTCCCTAGGCTTATTCTTGTCCAATTAGGGTTTTTAACCAATCTTGTGCATCCAATAGGTGTGTTTGTGTCATTGGATGATCAATTAGGTCATTTTCGTCCTCCCTAGGCTTATTCTTGTCCAACTAGGGTTTTTAACCAATATTGTGCATCCAATAGGTGTGTTTGTGTCATTGGATGATCAATTAGGTCATTTTCATCCTCCCTAGGCTTATTCTTGTCCAATTAGGGTTTTTAACCAATCTTGTGCATCCAATAGGTGTGTTTGTGTCATTGGATGATCAATTAGGTCATTTTCGTCCTCCCTTGGCATATTCTTGTCCAATTAGGGTTTTTAACCAATCTTGTGCATCCAATAGGTGTGTTTGTGGCAATGGACGATCAATTAGGTCATTTTCGTCCTCCCTAGGCTTATTCTTGTCCAATTAGGGTTTTTAACCAATCTTGTGCATCCAATAGGTGTGTTTGTGTCATTGGATGATCAATTAGGTCATTTTCGTCCTCCCTAGGCTTATTCTTGTCCAATTATCGTTTTTAACCAATCTTGTGCATCCAATAGGTGTGTTTGTGTCATTGGATGATCAATTAGGTCATTTTCGTCCTCCCTAGGCATATTCTTGTCCAATTAGGGTTTTTAACCAATCTTGTGCATCCAATAAAATTGTTTGTGTCATTGAATTAATATTTAGGTCATTTTCGTCCTCCCTAGGCATATTCTTGTCCAATTAGGGTTTTTAACCAATCTTGTGCATCCAATAGGTGTGTTTGTGGCAATGGATGATCAATTAGGTCATTTTCGTCCTCCCTAGGCTTATTCTTGTCCAATTAGGGTTTTTAACCAATCTTGTGCATCCAATAGGTGTGTTTGTGTCATTGGATGATCAATTAGGTCATTTGCGTCCTCCCTAGGCATATTCTTGTCCAATTAGGGTTTTTAACCAATCTTGTGCATCCAATAGGTGTGTTTGTGGCAATGGATGATCAATTAGGTCATTTTCGTCCTCCCTAGGCTTATTCTTGTCCAATTAGGGTTTCTAACCAATCTTGTGCATCCAATAGGTGTGTTTGTGTCATTGGATGACCAATTAGGTCATTTTCGTCCTCCCTAGGCATTTTCTTGTCCAATTAGGGTTTTTAACCAATCTTGTGCATCCAATCGGTGTTTTTGTGGCAATGGATGATCAATTAGGTCATTTTCGTCCACCCTAGGCTTATTCTTGTCCAATTAGGGTTTTTAACCAATCTTGTGATCCAAGTGTGGTTGTGTCATTGGATGATCAATTAGGTCATTTTCATCCTCCCTAGGTTTATTCTTGTCCAATTAGGATTTTTAACCAATTTTGTGCATCCAATAGGTGTGTTTGTGGCAATGGATGATCAATTAGGTCATTTTCGTCCTCCCTAGGCTTATTCTTGTCCAATTAGGGTTTTTAACCAATCTTGTGCATCCAATAGGTGTGTTTGTGTCATTGGATGATCAATTAGGTCATTTTCATCCTCCATAGGCATATTCTTGTCCAATTAGGGTTTTTAACCAATCTTGTGCATCCAATAAATTCATTTGTGTCATTGGATTAACATTTAGGTCATTTTCGTCCTCCCTAGGCATATTCTTGTCCAATTAGGGTTTTTAACCAATCTTGTGCATCCAATAGGTGTGTTTGTGTCATTGGATGATCAATTAGGTTATTTTCATCCTCCCTAGGCTTATTCTTGTCCAATTAGGGTTTTTAACCAATCTTGTGCATCCAATAGGTGTGTTTGTGTCATTGGATGACCAATTAGGTCATTTTCGTCCTCCCTAGGCATATTCTTGTCGAATTAGGGTTTTTAACCAATCTTGTGCATCCAATAGGTGTGTTTGTGGCAATGGATGATCAATTAGGTCATTTTCGTCCTCCCTAGGTATATTCTTGTCCAATTATGGTTTTTAACCAATCTTGTGCATCCAATAGGTGTGTTTTTGTCATTGGATGATCAATTAGGTTATTTACGTCCTTCCTAGGCTTATTCTTGTCCAATTAGGGTTTTTAACTAATCTTGTGCATCCAATAAGTTCATTTATGTCATTGGATGATCAATTAGGTCATTTTCGTCCTCCCTAGGCATATTCTTGTCCAATTAGGGTTTTTAACCAATCTTGTGCATCCAATAGGTGTGTTTGTGTCATTGGATGATCAATTAGGTCATTTTCGTCCTCCCTAGGCTTATTCTTGTCCAATTAGGGTTTTTAGCCAATCTTGTGCATCTAATAGGTGTGTTTGTGTCATTGGATGATCAATTAGGTCATTTTCGTCCTCCCTAGGCTTATTCTTGTCCAATTAGGGTTTTTAACCAATCTTGTGCATCCAATAGGTGTGTTTCTGTCATTGGATGATCAATTAGGTTATTTACGTCCTCCCTAGGCTTATTCTTGTCCAATTAGGGTTTTTAACTAATCTTGTGCATCCAATAAGTTCATTTATGTCATTGGATGATCAATTAGGTCATTTTCGTCCTCCCTAGGCATATTCTTGTCCAATTAGGGTTTTTAACCAATCTTGTGCATCCAATTGGTGTGTTTGTGTCATTGGATGATCAATTAGGTCATTTTCGTCCTCCCTAGGCTTATTCTTGTCCAATTAGGGTTTTTAATCAATCTTGTGCATCCAATAGGTGTGTTTGTGTCATTGGATGATCAATTAGGTCATTTTCATCCTCCCTAGGCTTATTCTTGTCCAATTAGGGTTTTTAACCAATCTTGTGCATCCAATAAGTTGAGTTGTGTCATTGGATTAACATTTAGGTCATTTTCAGCCTCCCTAGGCTTATTCTTGTCCAATTAGGGTTTTTAACCAATCTTGTGCATCCAATAAGGTCATTTATGTCATTGGATTTACATTTAGGTCATTTTCGTCCTCCCTAGGCATATTCTTGTCCAATTAGGGTTTTTAACCAATCTTGTGCATCCAATAGGTGTGTTTGTGCCATTGGATGATCAATTAGGTCATTTTCGTCCACCCAAGACTTATTCTTGTCCAATTAGGGTTTTTAAGCAATCTTGTACATCCAATAGGTGTGTTTGTGTCATTGGATGATCAATTAGGTCATTTTTGTCCTCCCTAGGCTTATTCTTGTCCAATTAGGGTTTTTAACCAATCTAGTGCATCCAATAGGTGTGTTTGTGTCATTGGATGATCAATTAGGTCATTTTCGTCCTCCCTAGGCTTATTCTTGTCCAATTAGGGTTTTTAACCAATCTTGTGCATCCAATAAGTTTGTTTGTTTCATTGAATTAATATTTAGGTCATT
>JBBPBR010001804.1:0-20587 GCA_037974775.1 Cicer pinnatifidum | reverse complement strand
CCTAATTGGACAAGAATAAGCCTAGGGAGGACGAATAAGACCTAAATGTTAATCCAATAACACAAATGAACTTATTGGATGCACAAGATTGGTTAAAAACCCTAATTGGACTAGAATAAGCCTAGGGAGAACGAAAATGACCTAAATGTTAATCCAATGACACAACTCAACTTATTGGATGCACAAGATTGGTTAAAATCCCTAATTGGACAAGAATAAGCCTAGGGAGGACGAAAATGACCTAATTGATCATCCAATGACACAGACACACCTATTGGATGCACAAGATTGGTTAAAAACTCTAGTTGGACGAGAATATGCCTAGGGAGGACGAAAATGACCTAATTGATCATCCAATGACACAAACACACCTATTGGATGCACAAGACTGGTTAAAAACCCTAATTGGACAAGAATATGCCTTGGGAGGACGAAAATGACCTAAATATTAATTCAATGACACAAACAAAGTTATTGGAAGCACAAGATTGGTTAAAAACCCTAATTGGACAAGAATAAGCCTAGGGAGGACGAAAATGATCTAATTGATCATCCAATAACACAAACACTCCTATTGGATGCAAAAGATTGGTTAAAAACCCTAATTGGACAAGATGATGCCTAGGGAGGACGAAAATGACCTAAATATTAATTCAATGACACAAACAAACATATTGGATGCACAAGATTGGTTAAAAACCCTAATTGGACAAGAATATGCCTAGGGAGGACGAATATGACCTAAATGTGAATCCAATGACACAAATGAACTTATTGGATGCACAAGATTGGTTAAAAACCCTAATTGGACAAGAATAAGCCTAGGGAGAATGAAAATGACCTAAATGTTAATCCAATGACACAACTAAACTTATTGGATGCACAAGATTGGTTAAAACCCTAATTGGACAAGAATAAGCCTAGGGAGGACGAAAATGACCTAATTGATCATCCAATGACACAAAAACACCGATTGGATGCACAAGATTGGTTAAAAACCCTAATTGGATAAGAATATGCCTAGGGAGGACGAAAATGACCTAATTGATCATCCAATGACACAAACACACCTATGGGATGCACAAGATTGGTTAAAAACCCTAATTGGACAAGAATATGCCTAGGGAGGACGAATATGACCTAAATGTGAATCCAATGACACAAATGAACTTATTGGATGCACAAGATTGGTTAAAAACCCTAATTGGACTAGAATAAGCCTAGGGAGAACGAAAATGACCTAAATGTTAATCCAATGACACAACTCAACTTATTGGATGCACAAGATTGGTTAAAATCCCTAATTGGACAAGAATAAGCCTAGGGAGGACGAAAATGACCTAATTGATCATCCAATGACACAGACACACCTATTGGATGCACAAGATTGGTTAATAACTCTAGTTGGACAAGAATATGCCTAGGGAGGACGAAAATGACCTAATTGATCATCCAATGACACAAACACACCTATTGGATGCACAAGACTGGTTAAAAACCCTAATTGGACAAGAATATGCCTAGGGAGGACGAAAATGACCTAAATATTAATTCAATGGCACAAACAAAGTTATTGGATGCACAAGATTGGTTAAAAACCCTAATTGGACAAGAATAAGCCTAGGGAGGACGAAAATGATCTAATTGATCATCCAATGACACAAACACACCTATTGGATGCAAAAGATTGGTTAAAAACCCTAATTGGACAAGATGATGCCTAGGGAGGACGAAAATGACCTAAATATTAATTCAATGACACAAACAAACTTATTGGATGCACAAGATTGGTTAAAAACCCTAATTGGACAAGAATAAGCCTAGGGAGGACGAAAATGACCTAATTGATCATCCAATGACACAAACACACCTATTGGATGCACAAGATTGGTTAAAAACCCTAATTGGAAAAGAATATGCCTAGGGAGGACCAAATTGACATAATTGATCATCCGTTGCCACAAACACACCTATTGGATGCACAAGATTGGTTAAAAACCATAATTGGACAAGAGTATGCCTAGGAAGGACGAAAATGACCTAAATATTAATTCAATGACACAAACAAAGTAATTGGATGCACAAGATTGGTTAAAAACTCTTATTGGACAAGAATAAGCCTAGGGAGGAAGAAAATGACCTAATTGATCATCCAATGACACAAACACACCTATTGGATGCACAAGATTGGTTAAAAACTCTAATTGGACAAGAATAAGCCTAGGGAGGACGAAAATGACCTAATTGATCATCCATTGCCACAAACACACCTATTGGATGCACAAAATTGGTTAAAAACCCTAATTGGACAAGAATATGCCTAGGGAGGACGAAAATGACCTAACTGATGATCCAATGACACAAACACACCTATTGGATGCACAAGATTGGTTAAAAACCCTAATTGGACAAGAATATGCCTAGGGAGGACGAAAATGACCTAATTGATCATCCAATGACACAAACACACCTATTGGATGCACAAGATCGGTTAAAAACACTAATTGGACAAGAATAAGCCTAGGGAGGACGAAAGTGACCTAATTGATCATCCAATGACACAAACACACCTATTGGATGCACAAGATTGGTTAAAAACCCTAATTGGACAAGAATATGCCTAGGGAGGACGAAAATGATCTAATTGATCATCCAATGACACAAACACACCTATTGGATGCACAAGATTGGTTAAAAACCCTAATTGGACAAGAATAAGCGTAGGGAGAATGAAAATGACCTAAATATTAATCCAATGACACAACTCAACTTATTGGATGCACAAGATTGGTTAAAAACCCTAATTGGACAAGAATAAGCCTAGGGAGGACGAAAATGACCTAATTGATCATCCAATGACACAAACACACCTATTGGATGCACAAGATTGGTTAAAACCCTAATTGGACAAGAATAAGCCTAGGGAGAACGAAAATGACCTAAATGTAAATCCAATGACACAACTCAACTTATTGGATGCACAAGATTGGTTAAAAACCCTAATTGGACAAGAATAAGCCTAGGGAGGACGAAAATGACCTAATTGATCATCCAATGACACAAACACACCTATTGGATGCACAAGATTGGATAAAAACCCTAATTGGACAAGAATATGTCTAGGGAGGATGAAAATGACCTAAATATTAATTCAATGACACAAACAAACTTATCGGATGCACAAGATTGGTTAAAAACCATAAATGGACAAGAATAAGCCTAGGGACGACGAAAATGACCTAATTGATCATCCAATGACACAAACACACCTATTAGATGCACAAGATTGGTTAAAAACCCTAATTGGACAAGAATATGCCTAGGGAGGACGAAAATGACCTAAATGTTAATCCAATGACACAAATGAACTTATTGGATGCACAAGATTGGTTAAAAACCCTAATTGGACAAGAATAAGCCTAGGGAGGACGAAAATGACCTAATTGATCATCCAATGACACAAACACACCTATTGGATGCACAAGATTGGTTAAAAACCCTAATTGGACAAGAATAAGCCTAGGGAGAATGAAAATGACCTAAATGTAATCCAATGACACAACTCAACTTATTGGATGCACAAGATTGGTTAAAAACCCTAATTGGACAAGAATAAGCCTAGGGAGGACGAAAATGACCTAATTGATCATCCAATGACACAAACACACCTATTGGATGCACAAGATTGGTTAAAAACCCTAATTGGACAAAAATATGCATAGGGAGGATGAAAATGACCTAAATGTTAATCCAATGACACAACTCAACTTATTGGATGCACAAGATTGGTTAAAAACCCTAATTGGACAAGAATAAGCCTAGGGAGGACGAAAATGACCTAATTGATCATCCAATGACACAAACACACCTATTGGATGCACAATATTGGTTAAAAACCCTAATTGGACAAGAATATGCCTAGGGAGGATGAAAATGACCTAAATGTTAATCCAATGACACAACTCAACTTATTGGATGCACAAGATTGGTTAAAAACCCTAATTGGACAAGAATAAGCCTAGGGAGGACGAAAATGACCTAAATGTTAATCAATGACACAACTCAACTTATTGGATGCACAAGATTGGTTAAAAACCCTAATTGGACAAGAATAAGCCTAGGGAGGACGAAAATGACCTAATTGATCATCCAATGACACAAACACACCTATTGGATGCACAAGATTGTTAAAAACCCTAATTTGACAAGAATATGCCTAGGGAGGACGAAAATGACCTAAATATTAATTCAAGGACACAAACAAAGTTATTGGATGCACAAGATTGGTTAAAAACCCTAATTGGACAAGAATAAGGCTAGGGAGGACAAAAATGACCTAAATGTTAATCCAATGACACAACTCAACTTATTGGATGCACAAGATTGGTTAAAAACCCTAATTGGACAAGAATAAGCCTAGGGAGGACGAAAATGACCTAAATGTTAATCAATGACACAACTCAACTTATTGGATGCACAAGATTGGTTAAAAACCCTAATTGGACAAGAATAAGCCTAGGGAGGACGAAAATGACCTAATTGATCATCCAATGACACAAACACACCTATTGGATGCACAAGATTCGTTAAAAAACCTAATTGGACAATAATATGCCTAGGGAGGACGAAAATGACCTAATTGATCATCCAATGACACAAACACACCTATTGGATGCACAAGATAGGTTAAAAACCCTAATTGGACAAGAATATGCCTAGGGAGGACGAAAATGACCTAAATATTAATTCAATGAAACAAACAAACTTATTGGATGCAAAAGATTGGTTAAAAACCCTAATTGGACAAGAATAAGCCTAGGGAGGACGAAAATGACCTAATTGATCATCCATTGCCACAAACACACCTATTGGATGCACAAGATTGGTTAAAAACCCTAATTGGACAAGAATATGCCTAGGGAGGACGAAAATGACCTAAATATTAATTCAATGAAACAAACAAACTTATTGGATGCAAAAGATTGGTTAAAAACCCTAATTGGACAAGAATAAGCCTAGGGAGGACGAAAATGACCTAATTGATCATCCATTGCCACAAACACACCTATTGGATGCACAAGATTGGTTAAAAACCCTAATTGGACAAGAATATGCCTATGGAGGACGAAAATGACCTAAATATTAATTCAAGGACACAAACAAAGTTATTGGATGCACAAGATTGGTTAAAAACCCTAATTGGATAAGAATAAGCCTAGGGAGGAGGAAAATGACGTAAATGTTAATCCAATGACACAACTCAACTTATTGGATGCACAAGATTGGTTAAAAACCCTAATTGGACAAGAATAAGCCTAGGGAGGACGAAAATGACCTAATTGATCATCCAATGACACAAACACACCTATTGGATGCACAAGATTGGTTAAAAACCCTAATTGGACAAGAATATGCCTAGGGAGGACGAAAATGACCTAAATATTAATTCAATGAAACAAACAAACTTATTGGATGCACAAGATTGGTTAAAAACCCTAATTGGACAAGAATAAGCCTAGGGAGGACGAAAATGACCTAATTGATCATCCAATGACACAAACAAACTTATTGGATGCACAAGATTGGTTAAAAACCCTAATTGGAAAAGAATATGCCTAGGGAGGACGAATATGACCTAAATCTGAATCCAATGACACAAATGAACTTATTGGATGCACAAGATTGGTTAAAAACCCTAATTGGAAAAGAATAAGCCTAGGGAGAATGAAAATGACCTAAATGTTAATCCAATGACACAACTCAACTTATTGGATGCACAAGATTGGTTAAAAACCCTAATTGGACAAGAATAAGCCTAGGGAGGACGAAAATGACCTAATTGATCATCCAATGACACAAACACACCTATTGGATGCACAAGATTGGTTAAAAACCCTAATTGGATAAAAATATGCCTAGGGAGGATGAAAAAGACCTAATTGATCATCCAATGACACAAACACACCTATTGGATGCACAAGATTGGTTAAAAACCCTAATTGGACAAGAATATGCTTAGGGAGGACGAATATGCCCTAAATGTTAATCCAATAACACAAATGAACTTATTGGATGCACAAGATTGGTTAAAAACCCTAATTGGACAAGAATAAGCCTAGGGAGAACGAAAATGACCTAAATGTTAATCCAATGACACAACTCAACTTATTGGATGCACAAGATTGGTTAAAATCCCTCATTGGACAAGAATAACCCTAGGGAGGACGAAAACGACCTAATTGATCATCCAATGACACAAACACACCTATTGGATGCACAAGATTGGTTAAAAACCCTAATTGGATAAAAATATGCCTAGGGAGGATGAAAATGACCTAATTGATCATCCAATGACACAAACACACCTATTGGATGCACAAGATTGGTTAAAAACCCTAATTGGACAAGAATATGCTTAGGGAGGACGAATATGCCCTAAATGTTAATCCAATAACACAAATGAACTTATTGGATGCACAAGATTGGTTAAAAACCCTAATTGGACAAGAATAAGCCTAGGGAGAACGAAAATGACCTAAATGTTAATCCAATGACACAACTCAACTTATTGGATGCACAAGATTGGTTAAAATCCCTCATTGGACAAGAATAACCATAGGGAGGACGAAAACGACCTAATTGATCATCCAATGACACAAACACACCTATTGGATGCACAAGATTGGTTAAAAACCCTATTTGGACAAGAATATGCCTAGGGAGGACGAAAATGACCTAATTGATCATCCAATGACACAAACACACCTATTGGAGGCACAAGATTGGTTAAAAACCCAAATTGGACAAGAATAAGCCTAGGGAGAATGAAAATGACCTAAATGTTAATCCAATGACACAACTCAACTTATTGGATGCACAAGATTGGTTAAAAACCCTAATTGGACAAGAATAAGCCTAGGGAGGACGAAAATGACCTAATTGATCATCCAATGACACAAACACACCTATTTGATGCACAAGATTGGTTAAAAACCCTAATTGGACAAGAATATGCCTAGGGAGGACCAAAGTGACCTAATTTATCATCCAATGACACAAATGAACTTACTGGATGCACAAGATTAGTTAAAAACCCTAATTGGACAAGAATAAGCCTAGGGAGGACGAAAATGACCTAATTGATCATCCAATGACACAAACACACCTATTGGAGGCACAAGATTGGTTAAAAACCCTAATTGGACAAGAATAAGCCTAGGGAGAATGAAAATGACCTAAATGTTAATCCAATGACACAACTCAACTTATTGGATGCACAAGATTGGTTAAAAACCCTAATTGGACAAGAATAAGCCTAGGGAGGACGAAAATGACCTAATTGATCATCCAATGACACAAACACACCTATTGGATGCACAAGATTGGTTAAAAACCCTAATTGGATAAGAATATGCCTAGGGAGGACGAAAATGACCTAATTGATCATCCAATGACACAAACACACCTATGGGATGCACAAGATTGGTTAAAAACACTAATTGGACAAGAATATGCCTAGGGAGGACGAAAATGACCTAATTGATCATCCAATGACACAAATGAACTTATTGGATGCACAAGAATGGTTAAAACCCTAATTGGAAAAGAATAAGCATAGGGAGGACGAAAACGAGCTAATTAATCATCCAATGACACAAACACACCTATTGGTTGCACAAGATTGGTTAAAAACCCTAATTGGACAAGAATATGTCTAGGGAGGACGAAAATGACCTAAATGTTAATCCAATGACACAAATGAACTTATTGGATGCACAAAATTGGTTAAAAACCCTAATTGGACAAGAATAAGCCTAGGGAGGACCAAAATGACCTAATTGATCATCCAATGACACAAACACACCTATTGGATGCACAAGATTGGTTAAAAACCCTAATTGGACAAGAATATGCCTAGGGAGGAGGAAAATGACCTAAATATTAATTCAATGACACAAACAAAGTTATTGGAAGCACAAGATTGGTTAAAAACTCTAATTGGACAAGAATAAGCCTAGGGAGGACGAAAATGACCTACTTGATCATCCAATGACACCAACACACCTATTGGATGCACAAGATTGGCTAAAAACCCTAATTGGACAAGAATATGCCTAGGGAGGACGAAAATGACCTAAATGTTAATCCAATGACACAAACTCACCTATTGGATGCACAAGATTGGTTAAAAACCCTAATTGGACAAGAATAAGCCTAGGGAGGACGAAAATGACCTAATTGATCATCCAATGACACAAACACACCTATTGGATGCACAAGATTGGTTAAAAACCCTAATTGGATAAGAATATGCCTAGGGAGGACGAAAATGACCTAATTGATCATCCAATGAAACAAACACACCTATTGGAAGCACAAGATTGGTTAAAAACCCTAATTGGACAAGAATATGCTTAGGGAGGACGAAAATGACCTAAATGTTAATTCAATGACACAAACAAAGTTATTGGATGCACAAGATTGGTTAAAAACCCTAATTGGACAAGAATAAGCCTAGGGAGGACGAAAATGACCTAATTGATCATCCAATGACACAAACACACCTATTGGATGCACAAGATTGGTTAAAAACCCTAATTGGACAAGAATAAGCCTAGGGAGGACGAAAATGACCTAATTGATCATCCAATGACACAAACACACCTATTGGATGCACAAGATTGGTTAAAAACCCTAATTGGACAAGAATATGCCTAGGGAGGACGAAAATGACCTAAATGTTAATCCAATGACACAAATGAACTTATTGGATGCACAAGATTGGTTAAAAACCTAATTCGACAAAAATAAGCCTAGGGAGAATGAAAATGACCTAAATATTAATCCAATGACACAACTCAACTTATTGGATGCACAAGATTGGTTAAAAACCCTAATTGGACAAGAATAACCCTAGGGAGGACGAAAATGACCTAATTGATCATCCAATGACACAAACACACCTATTGGATGCACAAGATTGGTTAAAAACCCTAATTGGACAAGAATAAGCCTAGGGAGGACGGAAATGACCTAATTGATCATCCAATGACACAAACACACCTATTGGATGCACAAGATTGGTTAAAAACCTTAATTGGACAAGAATAAGCCTAGGGAGGACGAAAATGACCTAATTGATCATCCAATGACACAACTGAACTTGTTGGATGCACAAGATTGGTTAAAAACCCTAGTTGGACAAGAATTAGCCTATGTAGGACGAAAATGACCTAATTGATCATCCAATGACACAAACACACCTATTGGATGCACAAGATTGGTTAAAAACCCTAATTGGACAAGAATAAGCCTAGGGAGGACGAAAATGACCTAATTGATCATCCAATGACACAAACACACCTATTGGATGCACAAGATTGGTTAAAAACCCTAATTGGACAAGAATAAGCCTAGGGAGGACGAAAATGACCTAATTGATCATCCAATGACACAAACACACCTATTGGATGCACAAGATTGGTTAAAAACCCTAATTGGACAAGAATAAGCCTAGGGAGGACAAAAATGACCTAAATTGATCATCCAATGACACAAACACACCTATTGGATGCACAAGATTGGTTAAAAACCCTAATTGGACAAGAATATGCCTAGGGAGGACGAAAATGACCTAAATGTTAATCCAATGACACAAATGAACTTATTGGATGCACAAGATTGGTTAAAAACCCTAATTGGACAAGAATAAGCCTAGAGAGGATCAAAGTGACCTAATTAATCATCCAATGAGATAAACACACCTATTGGATGCACAAGATTAGTTAAAAACTCTAATTGGACAAGAATATGCCTAGGGAGGACGAAAATGACCTAAATGTGAATCCAATGACACAAATGAACTTATTGGATGCACAAGATTGGTTAAAAACCTAATTCGACAAGAATAAGCCTAGGGAGAATCAAAATGACCTAAATGTTAATCCAATGACACAACTCAACTTATTGGATGCACAAGATTGGTTAAAAACCCTAATTGGACAAGAATAAGCCTAGGGAGGACGAAAATGACCTAATTGATCATCCAATGACACAACACACCTATTGGATGCACAAGATTGGTTAAAAACCCTAATTGGACATGAATAAGTCTAGGGAGGACGAAAATGATCTAATTGATCATCCAATGACACAAACACACCTATTGGATGCACAAGATTGGTTAAAAACCCTAATTGGACAAGAATATGCCTAGGGAGGACGAAAATGACCTAAATGTTAATCCAATGACACAAATGAACTTATTGGATGCACAAGATTGGTTAAAAACCCTAATTGGACAAGAATATGTCTATGGAGGACGAAAATGACCTAATTGATCATCCAATGACACAAACACACCTATTGGATGCACAAGATTGGTTAAAAACCCTAATTGGACAAGAATAAGCCTAGGGAGGACGAAAATGACCTAATTGATCATCCAATGACACAAACACACCTATTGGATGCACAAGATTGGTTAAAAACCCTAATTGGACAAGAATATGCCTAGGGAGGACGAAAATGACCTAAATGTTAATCCAATGACACAACTCAACCTATTGGATGCACAAGATTGGTTAAAAACCCTAATTGGACAAGAATAAGCCTAGGGAGGACGATAAATGACCTAATTGATCATCCAATGACACAAACACACCTATTGGATGCACAAGATTGGTTAAAAACCCTAATTGGACAAGAATAAGCCTAGGGAGGACGAAAATGACCTAATTGATCATCCAATGACACAAACACACCTATTGGATGCACAAGATTGGTTAAAAACCCTAATTGGACAAGAATAAGCCTAGGGAGGACAACAATGACCTAATTGATCATCCAATGACACAAACACACCTATTGGATGCACAAGATTGGTTAAAAACCCTAATTGGACAAGAATAAGCCTAGGGAGGACGCAAATGACCTAATTGATCATCCAATGACACAAACACACCTATTGGATGCACAAGATTGGTTAAAAACCCTAATTGGACAAGAATAAGCCTAGGGAGGACGAAAATGACCTAATTGATCATCCAATGACACAAACACACCTATTGGATGCACAAGATTGGTTAAAAACCCTAATTGGACAAGAATATGCCTAAGGAGGACGAAAATGACCTAAAATTAATTCAATGACGCAAACAAACTTATCGGATGCACAAGATTGGTTAAAAACCCTAATTGGACAAGAATAAGCCTAGGGAGGACGAAAATGACCTAATTGATCATCCAATGACACAAACACACCTATTGGATGCACAAGATTGGTTAAAAACCCTAATTGGACAAGAATATGCTTAGGGAGGACGAATATGCCCTAAATGTTAATCCAATAACACAAATGAACTTATTGGATGCACAAGATTGGTTAAAAACCCTAATTGGACAAGAATAAGCCTAGGGAGAACGAAAATGACCTAAATGTTAATCCAATGACACAACTCAACTTATTGGATGCACAAGATTGGTTAAAATCCCTCATTGGACAAGAATAACCCTAGGGAGGACGAAAACGACCTAATTGATCATCCAATGACACAAACACACCTATTGGATGCACAAGATTGGTTAAAAACCCTAATTGGACAAGAATAAGCCTAGGGAGGACGAAAATGACCTAATTGATCATCCAATGACACAAACACACCTATTGGATGCACAAGATTGGTTAAAAACCCTAGTTTGACATGAATATGCCTAGGGAGGACGAAAATGACCTAATTGATCATCCAATGACACAAATGAACTTATTGGATGCACAAGATTGGTTAAAAACCCTAATTGGACAAGAATAAGCCTAGGGAGGACGAAAAAGACCTAATTGATCATCCAATGACACAAACACACCTATTGGATGCACAATATTGGTTAATAACCCTAATTGGACAAGAATATGGTTAGGGAGGACGAAAATGACCTAAATGTTAATCCAATGACAGAACTCAACTTATAGGATGCACAAGATTGGTTAAAAACCCTAATTGGACAAGAATAAGCCTAGGGAGGACGACAATGACCTAATTGATCATCCAATGACACAAATGAACTTATTGGATGCACAAGATTGGTTAAAAACCCTAGTTGGACAAGAATATGCCTAGGGGGGACGAAAATGACCTAATTGATCATCCAATGACACAAACACACCTATTGGATGCACAAGATTGGTTAAAAACCCTAATTGGACAAGAATAAGCCTAGGGAGGACGAAATTGACCTAATTGATCATCCAATGACACAAACACACTTATTGGATGCACAAGATTGGTTAAAAACCCTAATTGGACAAGAATAAGCCTAGGGAGGACGACAATGACCTAATTGATCATCCAATGACACAAACACACCTATTGGATGCACAAGATTGGTTAAAAACCCTAGTTGGACAAGAATATGCCTAGGGAGGACGAAAATGACCTAATTGATCATCCAATGACACAAATGAACTTATTGGATGCACAAGATTAGTTAAAAACCCTAATTGGACAAGAATAAGCCGAGGGAGGACGAAAATGACCTAATTGATCATCCAATGACACAAACACACCTATTGGATGCACAAGATTGGTTAAAAACCCTAATTGGACAAGAATAAGCCTAGGGAGGACGAAAATGACCTAATTGATCATCCAATGACACAAACACACCTATTGGATGCACAAGATGGGTTAACAACCCTAATTGCACAAGAATATGCCTAGGGAGGACGAAAATGACCGAATTGATCATCCAATGACACAAACACACCTATTGGATGCACAAGATTGGTTAAAAACCCTAATTGGACAAGAATAAGCCTAGGGAGGACGAAAATGACCTAATTGATCATCCAATGACACAAACACACCTATTGGATGCACAAGATTGGTTAAAAACCCTAATTGGACAAGAATATGCCTAGGGAGGACGCAAATGGCCTAATTGATCATCCAATGACACAAACACACCTATTGGATGCACAAGATTGGTTAAAAACCCTAATTGGACAAGAATATGCCTAGGGAGGACGAAAATGACCTAAATGTTAATCCAATGACACAAATGAACTTATTGGATGCACAAGATTGGTTAAAAACCCTAATTGGACAAGAATAACCCTAGGGAGGATGAAAATGACCTAAATGTTAATCCAATGACACAACTCAACTTATTGGATGCACAAGATTGGTTAAAAACCCTAATTGGACAAGAATAAGCCTATGGAGGACGAAAATGACCTAATTGATCATCCAATGACACAAACACACCTATTGGATGCACAAGATTGGTTACAAACCCTAATTGGACAAGAATAAGCCTAGGGAGGACGAAAATGACCTAAATGTTAATCCAATGACACAACTCAACTTATTGGATGCACAAGATTGGTTAAAAACCCTAATTGGACAAGAATAAGCCTAGGGAAGACGGAAATGACCTAATTGATCATCCAATGACACAAACACACCTATTGGATGCACAATATTGGTTAATAACCCTAATTGGACAAGAATATGCCTAGGGAGGACGAAAATGACCTAATTGATCAACCATTGACACAAATGAACTTATTGGATGCACAAGATTGGTTAAAAACCCTAATTGGACAAGAATAAGCCTAGGGAGGATGAAAAAGACCTAATTGATCATCCAATGACACAAACACACCTATTGGATGCACAAGATTGGTTAAAAACCCTAATTGGACAAGTACATGCCTAGGGAGGACGAAAATGACCTAATTGATCATCCAATGACACAAACACACCTATTGGATGCACAATATTGGTTAATAACCCTAATTGGACAAGAATATGCCGAGGGAGGAAGAAAATGACCTAATTGATCCTCCAATGACACAAATGAACTTATTGGATGCACAAGATAGGTTAAAAATCCTAATTGGACAAGAATAAGCCTAGGGAGAACGAAAATGACCTAAATGTTAATCCAATGACACAACTCAACTTATTGGATGCACAAGATTGGTTAAAAACCCTAATTGGACAAGAATAAGCCTAGGGAAGACGGAAATGACCTAATTGATCATCCAATGACACAAACACACCTATTGGGTGCACAAGATAGGTTAAAAACCCTAGTTGGACAAGAATATGCCTAGGGAGGACATAAATGACCTAATTTATCATCCAATGACACAAATGAACTTATTGGATGCACAAGATTGGTTAAAAACCCTAATTGGACAAGAATAAGCCTAGGGAGAACGAAAATGACCTAAATGTTAATCCAATGACACAACTCAACTTATTGGATGCACAAGATTGGTTAAAAACCCTAATTGGACAAGAATAAGCCTAGGGAGGACGAAAATGACCTAATTGATCATCCAATGACACAAACACACCTATTGGATGCACAATATTGGTTAATAACCCTAATTGGACAAGAATATGCTTAGGGAGGACGAAAATGACCTAAATATTAATTCAATGACACAAACAAAGTTATTGGATGTACAAGATTGGTTAAAAACCCTAACTGGACAAGAATATGCCTAGGGAGGACGAATATGACCTAAATGTTAATCCAATGACACAAATGAACTTATTGGATGCACAAGATTGGTTAAAAACCCTAATTGGACAAGAATAAGCCTAGGGAGAACGAAAATGACCTAAATGTTAATCCAATGACACAACTCAACTTATTGGATGCACAAGATTGGTTAAAAACCCTAATTGGACAAGAATATGCCTAGGGAGGACGAAAGTGACCTAATTGACCATCCAGTGACACAAACACACCTATTGGATGCACAATATTGGTTAATAACCCTAACTGGACAAGAATATGCTTAGGGAGGACGAAAATGACCTAAATGTTAATCCAATGACACAACTCAACTTATTGGATGCACAAGATTGGTTAAAAACCCTAATTGGACAAGAATAAGCCTAGGGAGGATGAAAATGACCTAATTGATCATCCAATGACACAAACACACCTATTGGATGCACAAGATTGGTTAAAAACCCTAGTTGGACAAGAATATGCCTAGGGAGGACGAAAATGACCTAATTGATCATCCAATGACACAAACACACCTATTGGATGCACAAGATTGGTTAAAAACCCTAGTTGGACAAGAATATGCCTAGGGAGGACGAAAATGACCTAATTGATCATCCAATGACACAAACACACCTATTGGATGCACAATATTGGTTAAAAACTCTAGTTGGACAAGAATATGCCTAGGGAGGACGAATATGACCTAAATGTTAATCCAATGAAACAAATGAACTTATTGGATGCACAAGATTGGTTAAAAACCCTAATTGGACAAGAATAAGCCTAGGGAGAACGAAAATGACCTAAATGTTAATCCAATGACACAACTCAACTTATTGGATGCACAAGATTGGTTAAAAACCCTAATTGGACACGAATAAGCCTAGGGAGGACGAAAATGACCTAAATGTTAATCCAATGACACAACTCAACTTATTGGATGCACAAGATTGGTTAAAAACCCTAATTGGACAAGAATAAGTCTAGGGAGGATGAAAATGACCTAATTGATCATCCAATGACACAAACACACCTATTGGATGCACAAGATTGGTTAAAAACCCTAATTGGACAAGAATAAGCCTAGGGAGGACGAAAATGACCTAATTGATCATCCAATGACACAAACACACCTATTGGATGCACAAGATTGGTTAAAAACCCTAATTGGACAAGAATAAGCCTAGGGAGGACGAAAATGACCTAATTGATCATCCAATGACACAAACACACCTATTGGATGCACAAGATTGCTTAAAAACACTAATTGGACAAGAATATGCCTAGGGAGGACGAATATGACCTAAATGTTAATCCAATAACACAAATGAACTTATTGGATGCACAAGATTGGTTAAAAACCCTAATTGGACAAGAATAAGCCTAGGGAGAACGAAAATGACCTAAATGTTAATCCAATGACACAACTCAACTTATTGGATGCACAAGATTGGTTAAAAACCGTAATTGGACAAGAATAAGCCTAGGGAGGACGAAAATGACCTAATTGATCATCCAATGACACAAACACACCTATTGGAGGCACAAGATTGGTTAAAAACCCTAGTTGGTCAAGAATAAGCCTATGGAGGACGAAAATGACCTAATTGATCATACAATGACACCAATGAACTTATTGGATGCACAAGATTGGTTAAAAACCCTAATTGGACAAGAATAAGCCTAGGGAGGACGAAAATGACCTAATTGATCATCCAATGACACAAACACACCTATTGGATGCACAAGATTGGTTAAAAACCCTAATTGGACAAGAATATGCCTAGGGAGGACGAAAATGACCTAAATACTAATTTAATGACATAAACAAAGTTATTGGATGCACAAGATTGGTTAAAAACCCTAATTGGACAAGAATATGCCTAGGGAGGACGAAAATGACCTAATTGATCATCCAATGACACAAACACACCTATTGGATGCACAAGATTGGTCTAAAACTCTAATTGAACAAGAATATGCCTAGGGAGGACGAAAATGACCTAAATGTTAATCCAGTGACACAAATGAACGTATTGGATGCACAAGATTGGTTAAAAACCCTAATTGGACAAGAATAAGCCTAGGGAGGACGAAAAGGACCTAAATGATAATCCAATGACACAACTCAACTTATTGGATGCACAAGATTGGTTAAAAACCCTAATTGGACAAGAATAAGCCAAGGGAGGACGAAAATGACCTAATTGATCATCCAATGAGACAAACACACCTATTGGATGCACAAGATTGGTTAAAAACCCTAATTGGACAAGAATAAGCCTAGGGAGAACGAAAATGACCTAAATGTTAATCCAATGACACAACTCAACTTATTGGATGCACAAGATTGGTTAAAATCCCTAATTGGACAAGAATAAGCCTAGGGAGGACGAAAATGACCTAATTGATCATCCAATGACACAAACACACCTATTGGATGCACAAGATTGATTAAAAACCCTAATTGGACAAGAATATGCCTAGGGAGGACGAAAATGACCTAATTGATCATCCAATGACACAAACACACCTATCGGATTCACAAGATTGGTTAAAAACCCTAATTGGACAAGAATATGCTTAGGGAGGACGAATATGACCTAAATGTGAATCCAATGACACAAATGAACTTATTGGATGCACAAGATTGGTTAAAAACCCTAATTGGACAAGAATAAGCCTACGGAGAACGAAAATGACCTAAATGTTAATCCAATGACACAACTCAACTTATTGGATGCACAAGATTGGTTAAAATCCCTAATTGGACAAGAATAAGCCTAGGGAGGACGAAAATGACCTAATTGATCATCCAATGACACAAACACACCTATTGGATGCACAAGATTGGTTAAAAACCCTAATTGGACAAGAATATGCCTAGGGAGGACGAAAATGACCTAATTGATCATCCAATGACACAAACACACCTATTGGATGCACAAGATTGGTTAAAAACCCTAATTGGACAAGAATATGCATAGGGAAGACGAATATGACCTAAATGTTAATCCAATAACACAAATGAACTTATTGGATGCACAAGATTGGTTAAAAACCCTAATTGGACAAGAATAAGCCTAGGGAGAACGAAAATGACCTAAATGTTAATCCAATGACACAACTCAACTTATTGGATGCACAAGATTGGTTAAAAACCCTAATTGGACAAGAATAAGCCTAGGGAGGACGAAAATAACCTAATTGATCATCCAATGACACAAACACACCTATTGGATGCACAAGATTGGTTAAAAACCCTAATTGGACAAGAATATGCCTAGGGAGGACGAAAATGACCTAAAAGTTAATCCAATGACACAAATGAACTTATGGGATGCACAAGATTGGTTAAAAATCCTAATTGGACAAGAATAAGCCTAGGGAGGACGAAAATGACCTAAATGCTAATCCAATGACACAACTCAACTTATTGGATGCACAAGATTGGTTAAAAACCCTAATTGGGCAAGAATAAGCCTAGGGAGGACGAAAATGACCTAATTGATCATCCAATGACACAAACACACCTATTGGATGCACAAGATTGGTTAAAAACCCTAATTGGACAAGAATAAGCCTAGGGAGGACGAAAATGACCTAATTGATCATCCAATGACACAAACACACCTATTGGATGCACAAGATTGGTTAAAAACCCTAGTTGGACAAGAATATGCCTAAGGAGGACGAAAATGACCTAATTGATCATCCAATGACACAAATGAACTTATTTGATGCACAAGATTGGTTAAAAACCCTAATTGGACAAGAATAAGCCTAGGGAGGACAAAAATGACCTAATTGATCATCCAATGACACAAACACACCTATTGGATGCACAAGATTGGTTAAAAACCCTAATTGGACAAGAATAAGCCTAGGGAGGACGAAAATGACCTAATTGATCATCCAATGACACAAACACACCTATTGGATGCACAAGATTGGTTAAAAACCCTAATTGGACAAGAATAAGCCTAGGGAGGACGAAAATGACCTAATTGATCATCCAATGACACAAACACACCTATTGGATGCACAAGATTGGTTAAAAACTCTAATTGGACAAGAATAAGCCTTGGGAGGACGAAAATGACCTAATTGATCATCCAATGACACAAACACACCTATTGGATGCACAAGATTGGTTAAAAACCCTAATTGGACAAGAATAAGCCTAGGGAGGACGAAAATGACCTAATTGATCATCCAATGACACAAACACACCTATTGGATGCACAAGATTGGTTAAAAACCCTAGTTGGACAAGAATATGCCTAGGGAGGACGAAAATGACCTAATTGATCATCCAATGACACAAATGAACTTATTGGATGCACAAGATTGGTTAAAAACCATAATTGGACAAGAATAAGCATAGGGAGGACGAAAATCACCTAATTGATCATCCAATGACACAAACACACCTATTGGATGCACAAGATTGGTTAAAAACCCTAATTGGACAAGAATTAGCCTAGGGAGGACGAAAATAACCTAATTGATCATCCAATGACACAAACACACCTATTGGATGCACAAGATTGGTTAAAAACCCTAATTGGACAAGAATAAGCCTAGGGAGGACGAAAATGACCTAATTGATCATCCAATGACACAAACACACCTATTGGATGCACAAGATTGGTTAAAAACCCTAGTTGGACAAGAATATGCCTAGGGAGGACGAAAATGACTGAATTGATCATCCAATGACACAAACACACCTATTGGATGCACAAGATTGGTTAAAAACCCTAATTGGACAAGAATATGCATAGGGAGAACGAAAATGACCTAAATTGAACATCCAATGACACAAACACACCTATTGGATGCACAAGATTGGTTAAAAACCCTAATTGGACAAGAATATGCCTAGGGAGGACGAAAATGACCTAAATGTTAATCCAATGACACAAATGAACTTATTGGATGCACAAGATTGGTTAAAAACCCTAATTGGACAAGAATATGCCTATGGAGGACGAAAATGACCTAATTGATCATCCAATGACACAAACACACCTATTGGATGCACAAGATTGGTTAAAAACCCTAATTGGACAAGAATAAGCCTAGGGAGGACGAATAAGACCTAAATGTTAATCCAATAACACAAATGAACTTATTGGATGCACAAGATTGGTTAAAAACCCTAATTGGACTAGAATAAGCCTAGGGAGAACGAAAATGACCTAAATGTTAATCCAATGACACAACTCAACTTATTGGATGCACAAGATTGGTTAAAATCCCTAATTGGACAAGAATAAGCCTAGGGAGGACGAAAATGACCTAATTGATCATCCAATGACACAGACACACCTATTGGATGCACAAGATTGGTTAAAAACTCTAGTTGGACGAGAATATGCCTAGGGAGGACGAAAATGACCTAATTGATCATCCAATGACACAAACACACCTATTGGATGCACAAGACTGGTTAAAAACCCTAATTGGACAAGAATATGCCTAGGGAGGACGAAAATGACCTAAATATTAATTCAATGACACAAACAAAGTTATTGGAAGCACAAGATTGGTTAAAAACCCTAATTGGACAAGAATAAGCCTAGGGAGGACGAAAATGATCTAATTGATCATCCAATAACACAAACACACCTATTGGATGCAAAAGATTGGTTAAAAACCCTAATTGGACAAGATGATGCCTAGGGAGGACGAAAATGACCTAAATATTAATTCAATGACACAAACAAACATATTGGATGCACAAGATTGGTTAAAAACCCTAATTGGACAAGAATATGCCTAGGGAGGACGAATATGACCTAAATGTGAATCCAATGACACAAATGAACTTATTGGATGCACAAGATTGGTTAAAAACCCTAATTGGACAAGAATAAGCCTAGGGAGAATGAAAATGACCTAAATGTTAATCCAATGACACAACTAAACTTATTGGATGCACAAGATTGGTTAAAACCCTAATTGGACAAGAATAAGCCTAGGGAGGACGAAAATGACCTAATTGATCATCCAATGACACAAAAACACCGATTGGATGCACAAGATTGGTTAA
>JBBPBR010001803.1:0-53592 GCA_037974775.1 Cicer pinnatifidum | reverse complement strand
GAAAATGACCTAATTGATCATCCAATGACACAAACACACCTATTGGATGCACAAGATTGGTTAAAAACCCTAGTTGGACAAGAATATGCCTAGGGAGGACGAAAATGACCAAATTGATCATCCAATGACACAAACACACCTATTGGATGCAGAAGATTGGTTAAAAACCCTAATTGGACAAGAATAAGCCTAGGGAGGACGAAAATGACCTAATTGATCATCCAATGACACAAACACACCAATTGGATGCACAAGATTGGTTAAAAACCCTAATTGGACTAGAATAAGCCTAGGGAGAACGAAAATGACCTAAATGTTAATCCAATGACACAACTCAACTTATTGGATGCACAAGATTGGTTAAAATCCCTAATTGAACAAGAATAAGCCTAGGGAGGACGAAAATGACCTAATTGATCATCCAATGACACAGACACACCTATTGGATGCACAAGATTGGTTAAAAACTCTAGTTGGACAAGAATATGCCTAGGGAGGACGAAAATGACCTAATTGATCATCCAATGACACAAACACACCTATTGGATGCACAAGACTGGTTAAAAACCGTAATTGGACAAGAATATTCCTAGGGAGGACGAAAATGACCTAAATATTAATTCAATGACACAAACAAAGTTATTGGATGCACAAGATTGGTTAAAAACCCTAATTGGACAAGAATAAGCCTAGGGAGGACGAAAATGATCTAATTGATCATCCAATGACACAAACACACCTATTGGATGCAAAAGATTGGTTAAAAACCCTAATTGGACAAGATGATGCCTAGGGAGGACGAAAATGACCTAAATATTAATTCAATGACACAAACAAACTTATTGGATGCACAAGATTGGTTAAAAACCGTAATTGGAAAAGAATATGCCTATGGAGGACGAATATGACCTAAATGTGAATCCAATGACACAAATGAACTTATTGGATGCACAAGATTGGTTAAAAACCCTAATTGGACAAGAATAAGCCTAGGGAGAATGAAAATGACCTAAATGTTAATCCAATGACACAACTAAACTTATTGGATGCACAAGATTGGTTAAAAACCCTAATTGGACAAGAATAAGCCTAGGGAGGACGAAAATGACCTAATTGATCATCGAATGACACAAACACACCTATTGGATGCACAAGATTGGTTAAAAACCCTAATTGGATAAGAATATGCCTATGGAGGACGAAAATGACCTAATTGATCATCCAATGACACAAACACACCTATGGGATGCACAAGATTGGTTAAAAACCCTAATTGGACAAGAATATGCCTAGGGAGGACGAATATGACCTAAATGTGAATCCAATGACACAAATGAACTTATTGGATGCACAAGATTGGTTAAAAACCCTAATTGGACAAGAATAAGCCTAGGGAGAATGAAAATGACCTAAATGTTAATCCAATGACACAACTAAACTTATTGGATGCACAAGATTGGTTAAAACCCTAATTGGACAAGAATAAGCCTAGGGAGGACGAAAATGACCTAATTGATCATCCAATGACACAAAAACACCGATTGGATGCACAAGATTGGTTAAAAACCCTAATTGGATAAGAATATGCCTAGGGAGGACGAAAATGACCTAATTGATCATCCAATGACACAAACACACCTATGGGATGCACAAGATTGGTTAAAAACCCTAATTGGACAAGAATATGCCTAGGGAGGACGAATATGACCTAAATGTGAATCCAATGACACAAATGAACTTATTGGATGCACAAGATTGGTTAAAAACCCTAATTGGACAAGAATAAGCTTAGGGAGAATGAAAATGACCTAAATGTTAATCCAATGACACAACTCAACT
The DNA here is from genome assembly GCA_037974775.1 of Cicer pinnatifidum. NCBI lineage: Eukaryota > Viridiplantae > Streptophyta > Magnoliopsida > Fabales > Fabaceae > Cicer > Cicer pinnatifidum. Next base: position 51,753 of record JBBPBR010001803.1, on the reverse strand, counting down.
TATTGGATGCACAAGATTGGTTAAAAACCCTAATTGGTTAAGAATAAGCCTAGGGAGGACAAAAATGACCTAATTGATCATCCAATGACACAAACACACCTATTGGATGCACAAGATTGGTTAAAAACCCTAATTGGATAAGAATATGCCTAGGGAGGACGAAAATGACATAATTGATCATCCAATGACACAAACACACCTATGGGATGCACAAGATTGGTTAAAAACCCTAATTGGACAAGAATATGCCTAGGGAGGACGAATATGACCTAAATGTGAATCCAATGACACAAATGAACTTATTGGATGCACAAGATTGGTTAAAAACCCTTATTGGACAAGAATAAGCCTAGGGAGAATGAAAATGACCTAAATGTTAATCCAATGACACAACTCAACTTATTGGATGCACAAGATTGGTTAAAAACCCTAATTGGACAAGAATAAGCCTAGGGAGGACGAAAATGACCTAATTGATCATCCAATGACACAAACACACCTATTGGATGCACAAGATTGGTTAAAAACCCTAATTGGACAAGAATAAGCCTAGGGAGAACGAAAATGACCTAAATGTTAATCCAATGACACAACTCAACTTATTTGATGCACAAGATTGGTTAAAAACCCTAATTGGACAAGAATATGCCTAGGGAGGACGAAAATGACCTAAATGTGAATCCAATGAAACAAATGAACTTATTGGATGCACAAGATTGGTTAAAAACCTAATTGGACAAGAATAAGCCTAGGGAGAATGAAAATGACCTAAATGTTAATCCAATGACACAACTCAACTTATTGGATGCACAAGATTGGTTAAAAACCCTAATTGGACAAGAATAAGCCTAGGGAGGACGAAAATGACCTAATTGATCATCCAATGACACAAACACACCTATTGGATGCACAAGATTGGTTAAAAACCCTAATTGGACAAGAATATGCCTAGGGAGGACGAAAATGACCTAATTGATCATCCAATGACACAAACACACCTACTGGATGCACAAGATTGGTTAAAAACCCTAACTGGACAAGAATATGCCTAGGGAGGACGAAAATGACCTAATTAATCATCCAATGACACAAACACACCTATTGGATGCACAAGATTGGTTAAAAACCCTAATTGGACAAGAATAAGCCTAGGGAAGACGAAAATGACCTAAATGCTAATCCAATGACACAACTCAACTTATTGGATGCACAACATTGGTTAAAAACCCTAATTGGGCAAGAATAAGCCTAGGGAGGACGAAAATGACCTAATTGATCATCCAATGACACAAACACACCTATTGGATGCACAAGATTGGTTAAAAACCCTAATTGGACAAGAATATGTCTAGGGAGGACGAAAATGACCTAAATATTAATTCAATGACATAAACAAACTTATTGGATGCCCAAGATTGGTTAAAAACCCTAATTGGACAAGAATAAGCCTAGGGAGGACGAAAATGACCTAAATATTAATCCAATGACACAAACTCACCTATTGGATGCACAAGATTGGTTAAAAACCCTAATTGGACAAGAATAAGCCTAGGGAGGACGAAAATGACCTAATTGATCATCCAATGACACAAACACACCTATTGGATGCACAAGATTGGTTAAAAACCCTAATTGGACAAGAATAAGCCTAGGGAGGACGAAAATGACCTAATTGATCATCCAAAGACACAAACACGCCAATTGGATGCACAAGATTGGTTAAAAACCCTAGTTGGACAAGAATATGCCTAGGGAGGACGAAAATGACCTAATTGATCATCCAATGACACAAATGAACTTATTGGATGCACAAGATTGGTTAAAAACCCTAGTTGTACAAGAATATACCTAGGGAGGACGAAAATGACATAATTGATCATCCAATGACACAAATGAACTTATTGGATGCACAAGATTTGTTAAAAACCCTAATTGGACAAGAATAAGCCTAGGGAGGACGAAAATGACCTAATTGATCATCCAATGACACAAACACACCTATTGGATGCACAAGATTGGTTAAAAACCCTAATTGGACAAGAATATGCCTAGGGAGGACGAAAATGACTTAAATATTAATTCAATGACACAAACAAAGTTATTGGATGCACAAGATTGGTTAAAAACCCTAATTGGACAAGAATATTCCTAGGGAGGACTAAAATGACCTAAATGTTAATCCAATGACACAAATGAACTTATTGGATGCACAACATTGGTTAAAAACCCTAATTGGATAAGAGTAAGCCTAGGAAGGACGAAAATAACCTAATTGATCATCCAATGACACAAACACACCTATTGGATGCACAAGATTGGTTAAAAACCCTAATTGGACAAGAATAAGCCTAGGGAGGACGAAAATGACCTAATTGATCATCCAATGACACAAACACACCTATTGGATGCACAAGATTGGTTAAAAACCCTAATTGGACAAGAATATGCCTAGGGAGCACGAAAATGACCTAATTGATCATCCAATGACACAAACACACCTATTGGATGCACAAGATTGGTTAAAAACCCTAATTGGACAAGAATATGCCTAGGGAGGATGAAAATGACCTAAATATTAATTCAATGACACAAACAAAGTTATTGGATGCACAAGATTGGTTAAAAACCCTAATTGGACAAGAATATGTCTAAGGAGGACGAAAATGACCTAAATGTTAATCCAATGACACAAATGAACTTATGGGATGCACAACATTGGTTAAAAACCCTAATTGGACAAGAGTAAGCCTAAGAAGGACGAAAATAACCTAATTGATCATCCAATGACACAAACACACCTATTGGATGCACAAGATTAGTTAAAAACCCTAATTGGACAAGAATATGCCTTGGGAGGACAAAAATGACCTAAATATTAATTCAATGACACAAACAAAGTTATTGGATGCACAAGATTGATTAAAAACCCTAATTTGACAAGAATAAGTCTAGGTAGGATGAAAATGACCTAATTGATCATCCAATGACACAAACACACCTATTGGATGCACAAGATTGGTTAAAAACCCTAATTGGACAAGAATAAGCCTAGGGAGAACGAAAATTACCTAATTGATCATCCAATGACACAAATGAACTTATTGGATGCACAAGATTGGTTAAAAACCCTAATTGGACAAGAATAAGCATAGAAAGGACGAAAATGACCTAATTGATCATCCAATGACACAAACACACCTATTGGATGCATAAGATTGGTTAAAAACCCTAATTGGAAAGAATAAGCCTAGGGAGGACGAAAATGACCTAATTGATCATCCAATGACACAAACACACCTATTGGATGCACAAGATTGGTTAAAAACCCTAATTGGACAAGAATATGCCTAGGGAGGACGAAAATGACCTAATTGATCATCCAATGACACAAACACACCTATTGGATGCAAAAGATCGGTTCAAAACCCTAATTGGACAACAATAAGCCCAAGGAGGACGAAAATGACCTAATTGATCATCCAATGACACAAACACACCTATTGGATGCACAAGATTGGTTAAAAACCCTAATTGGACAAGAATATGCCTAGGGAGGACGATAATGACCTAAATGTTAATCCAATGACACAAATGAAATTATTAGATGTACAAGATTGGTTAAAAACCCTAATTGGACAAGAATAAGCCTAGGGAGGACGAAAATGACCTAATTGATCATCCAATGACACAAACACACCTATTGGATGCACAAGATTGGTTAAAAACCCTAATTGGACAAGAATATGCCTAGGGAGGACGAAAATGACCTAAATATTAATTCAATGACACAAACAAAGTTATTGGATGCACAAGATCTGTTAAAAACCCTAATTGGACAAGAATAAGCCTAGGGAGGACGAAAATGACCTAATTGATCATCCAATGACACAAACACACCTATTGGATGCACAAGATTGGTTAAAAACCCTAATTGGACAAGAATATGCCTAGGGAGGACGAAAATGACCTAATTGATCATCCAATGACACAAATGAACTTATTGGATGCACAAGATTAGTTAAAAACCCTAATTGGACAAGAATAAGCTTTGGGAGGACGAAAATTACCTAATTGATCATCCAATGACACAAACACACCTATTGGATGCACAAGATTGGTCTAAAACTCTAAATGAGCAAGAATATGCCTAGGGAGGACGAAAATGACCAAAATGTTAATCCAATGACACAAATGAACGTATTGGATGCACAAGATTGGTTAAAAACCCTAATTGGACAAGAATAAGCCTAGGGAGGACGAAAATGACCTAATTGATCATCCAATGACACAAACACACCTATTGGATGCACAAGATTGGTTAAAAACCCTAATTGGACAAGAATATGCCTAGGGAGGACGAAAATGACCTAATTGATCATCCAATGACACAAACACACCTATTGGATGCATAAGATTGGTTAAAAACCCTAATTGGACAAGAATATGCTTAGGGAGGACGAAAATGACCTAAATATTAATTTAATGACACAAACAAACTTATCGGATGCACAAGATTGGTTAAAAACCCTAATTGGACAAGAAAAAGCCTAGGGAGGACGAAAATGACCTAATTGATCATCCAATAACACATACACACCTATTAGATGCACAAGATTGGTTAAAAACCCTAATTGGACAAGAATAAGCCTAGGGAGGACGAAAATGACCTAATTGATCATCCAATGACACAAACACACCTATTGGATGCACAAGATTGGTTAAAAACCCTAATTGGACAAGAATAAGCCTAGGGAGGACAAAAATGACCTAAATGATCATCCAATGACACAAACACACCTATTGGATGCACAAGATTGGTTAAAAACCCTAATTGGGCAAGAATAAGCCTAGGGAGGACGAAAATGACCTAATTGATCATCCAATGACACAAACACACCTATTGGATGCACAAGATTGGTTAAAAACCCTAATTGGACAAGAATAAGCCTAGGGAAGACGAAAATGACATAATTGATCATCCAATGACACAAATGAACTTATTGGATGCACAAGATTGGTTAAAAACCCTAATTGGACAAGAATAAGCCTAGGGAGGACGAAAATGACCTAATTGATCATCCAATGACACAAACACACCTATTGGATGCACAAGATTGGTTAAAAACCCTAATTGGACAAGAATAAGCCTAGGGAGGACGAAAATGACCTAATTGATCATCCAATGACACAAACACACCTATTGGATGCACAAGATTGGTTAAAAACCCTAATTGGACAAGAATATTCCTAGGGAGGACGAAAATGACCTAATTGATCATTCAATGATACAAATGAACTCATTGGATGCACAAGATTGGTTAAAAACCCTAATTGGACAAGAATAAGCCTAGGGAGGACGAAAATGACCTAATTGATCATCCAATGACACAAACACACCTATTGGATGCACAAGATTGGTTAAAAACCCTAATTGGACAAGAACAAGCCTAGGGAGGACGAAAATGACCTAAATGTTAATCCAATGACACAAACACACCTATTGGATGCACAACATTGGTTAAAAACCCTAATTGGACTAGAATAAGCTTAGGGAGGACGAAAATGACCTAATTGATCATCCAATGTCACAAACACACCTATTGGAAGCACAAGATTGGTTAAAAACCCTAATTGGACAAGAATATGACTAGGAAGGACGAAAATGACCTAAATGTTAATCCAATGACAGAAATGAACTTATTGGATGCACAAGATTGGTTAAAAACCCTAATTGGACAAGAATAAGCCTAGGGAGGACGAAAATGACCTAATTGATCATCCAATGACACAAACACACCTATTGGATGCACAAGATTGGTTAAAAACCCTAATTGGACAAGAATATGCCTAGGGAGGAGGAAAATGACCTAAAAATTAATTCAATGACACAAACAAAGTTATTGGATGCACAAGATTGGTTAAAAACCCTAATTGGACAAGAATAAGCCTAGGGAGGACGAAAATGACCTAATTGATCATCCAATGACACAAACACACCTATTGGATGCACAAGATTGGTTAAAAACCCTAATTGGACAAGAATATGCCTAGGGAGGACGAAAATGACCTAAATATTAATTCAATGACACAAACAACCTTATTGGATGCACAAGATTGGTTAAAAACCCTAATTGGACAAGAATAAGCCTAGGGAGGACGAAAATGACCTAATTGATCATCCAATGACACAAACACACCTATTGGATGCACAAGATTGGTTAAAAACCCTAATTGGACAAGAATATGCCTAGGGAGGACGAAAATGACCTAAATTGATCATCCAATAACACAAACACACCTATTGGATGCACAAGATTGGTTAAAAACCCTACTTGGACAAGAATATGCCTAGGGAGGACAAAAATGACCTAATTGATCATCCAATGACACAAACACACCTATTGGATGCACAAGATTGGTTAAAAACCCTAATTGGACAAGAATATGCCTACGGAGGACGAAAATGACCTAAATATTAATTCAAAGAAACAAACAAACTTATTGGATGCACAAGATTGGTTAAAAACCCTAATTGGACAAGAATAGGCATAGGGAGGACGAAAATGACCTAATTGATCATCCAATGACTCAAACACACCTATTGGATGCACAAGATTGGTTAAAAACTCTAATTGGACAAGAATATGCCTAGCGAGGACAAAAATGACCTAAATATTAATTCAATGACACAAACAAAGTTATTGGATGCACAAGATTGGTTAAAAACCCTAATTGGACAAGAATAAGCCTAGGGAGGACGAAAATGACCTAATTGATCATCCAATGACACAAACACACCTATTGGATGCAAAAGATTTGTTAAAAACCCTAATTGGACAAGATGATGCCTAGGGAGGACGAAAATGACCTAAATATTAATTCAATGACACAAACAAACTTATTGGATGCACAAAATTGGTTAAAAACCCTAATTGGACAAGAATAATCCTAGGGAGAACGAAAATGACCTAAATGTTAATCCAATGACACAACTCAACTTATTGGATGCACAAGATTGGTTAAAAACCCTAATTGGACAAGAATAAGCCTAGGGAGGACGAAAATGACCTAATTGATCATCCAATGACACAAACACACCTATTGGATGCACAAGATTGGTTAAAAACCCTAATTGGATAAGAATATGCCTAGGGAGGACGAAAATGACCTAATTGATCATCCAATGACACAAACACACCTATGGGATGCACAAGATTGGTTAAAAACCCTAATTGGACAAGAATATGCCTAGGGAGGACGAATATGACCTAAATGTGAATCCAATGACACAAATGAACTTAATGGATGCACAAGATTGGTTAAAAACCCTAATTGGACAAGAATAAGCCTAGGGAGAATGAAAATGACCTAAATGTTAATCCAATGACACAACTCAACTTATTGAATGCACAAGATTGGTTAAAAACCCTAATTGGACAAGAATAAGCCTAGGGAGGACGAAAATGACCTAATTGATCATCCAATGACACAAACACACCTATTGGATGCACAAGATTGGTTAAAAACCCTAATTGGATAAGAATATGCCTAGGGAGGACGAAAATGACCTAATTGATCATCCAATGACACAAACACACCTATTGGATGCACACGATTGATTAAAAACCCTAATTGGACAAGAATATGCCTAGGGAGGACGAAAATGACCTAAATATTTATTCAGTGACACAAACAAACTTATCGGATGCACAAGATTGGTTAAAAACCCTAATTGGATAAGGATATGCCTAGGGAGGACGAATATGACCTAAATGTGAGTCCAGTGACACAAACACACCTATTGGATGCACAAGATTGGTTAAAAACCTTAATTGGACAAGAATATGCCTAGGGTGGACGAAAATGACATAATTGATCATCCAATGACACAAACACACCTATTGGATGCACAAGATTGGTTAAAAACCCTAATTGGACAAGAATATGCCTAGGGAGGACGAAAATGACATAATTGATCATCCAATGACACAAACACACCTATTGGATGCACAAGATTGGTTAAAAACCCTAATTGGACAAGAATATGCATAGGGAGAACGAAAATGACCTAAATTGATCATCCAATGACACAAACACACCTATTGGATGCACAAGATTGGTTAAAAACCCTAATTTGACAAGAATATGCCTATGGAGGACGAAAATGACCTAAATGTTAATCCAATGACACAAATGAACTTATTGGATGCACAAGATTGGTTAAAAACCCTAGTTGGACAAGAATATGCCTATGGAGGACGAAAATGACCTAATTGATCATCCAATGACACAAACACACCTATTGGATGCACAAGATTGGTTAAATACCCTAATTGGACGAGATGATGCCTAGGGAGGACGAAAATGACCTAATTGATCATCCAATGACACAAACACACCTATTGGATGCACAAGATTGGTTAAAAACCCTAATTGGACAAGAATAAGCCTAGGGAGGACGAATATGACCTAAATGTTAATCCAATAACACAAATGAACTTATTGGATGCACAAGATTGGTTAAAAACCCTAATTGGACTAGAATAAGCCTAGGGAGAACGAAAATGACCTAAATGTTAATCCAATGACACAACTCAACTTATTGGATGCACAAGATTGGTTAAAATCCCTAATTGAACAAGAATAAGCCTAGGGAGGACGAAAATGACCTAATTGATCATCCAATGACACAGACACACCTATTGGATGCACAAGATTGGTTAAAAACTCTAGTTGGACAAGAATATGCCTAGGGAGGACGAAAATGACCTAATTGATCATCAATGACACAAACACACCTATTGGATGCACAAGACTGGTTAAAAACCCTAATTGGACAAGAATATGCCTAGGGAGGACGAAAATGACCTAAATATTAATTCAATGACACAAACAAAGTTATTGGATGCACAAGATTGGTTAAAAACCCTAATTGGAAAAGAATATGCCTAGGGAGGACGAATATGACCTAAATGTGAATCCAATGACACAAATGAACTTATTGGATGCACAAGATTGGTTAAAAACCCTAATTGGACAAGAATAAGCCTAGGGAGAATGAAAATGACCTAAATGTTAATCCAATGACACAACTAAACTTATTGGATGCACAAGATTGGTTAAAAACCCTAATTGGACAAGAATAAGCCTAGGGAGGACGAAAATGACCTAATTGATCATCCAATGACACAAACACACCTATTGGATGCACAAGATTGGTTAAAAACCCTAATTGGACAAGAATTTGCCTAGGGAGGACGAAAATGACCTAATTGATCATCCAATGGCACAAACGCACCTATTGGATGCACAAGATTGGTTAAAAACCCAAATTGGACAAGAATATGCCTAGGGAGGACGAAAATGATCTAAATATTAATTCAATGACGCAAATAAACTTATTGGATGCACAAGATTGGTTAAAAACCCTAATTGGACATTAATAAGCCTAGGGAGGACGAAAATGACCTAATTGATCATCCAATGACACAAACACACCTATGGGAAGCACAAGATTGGTTAAAAACCCTAATTGGACAAGAATAAGCCTAGGGAGGACGAAAATGACCTAATTGATCATCCAATGACACAAACACACCTATTGGATGCACAAGATTGGTTAAAAACCCTAATTGGACAAGAATATGCCTAGGGAGGACGAAAATGACCTAATTGATCATCCAATGACACAAACACACCTATTGGATGCACAAGATTGGTTAAAAACCCTAACTTGACAAGAATATGCCTAGGGAGGACGAAAATGACCTAATTGATCATCCAATGACACAAACACACCTATTGGATGCACAAGATTGGTTAAAAACCCTAATTTGACAAGAATATGCCTAGGGAGGACGAATATGACCTAAATGTTAATCCAATAACTCAAATGAACTTATTGGATGCACAAGATTTGTTAAAAACCCAAATTGGACAAGAATAATCCTAGGGAGAACGAAAATGACCTAAATGTTAATCCAATGACACAACTCAACTTATTGGATGCACAAGATTGGTTAAAAACCCTAATTGGACAAGAATAAGCCTAGGGAGGACGAAAATGACCTAATTGATCATCCAATGACACAAACACACCTATTGGATGCACAAGATTGGTTAAAAACCCTAATTGGACAAGAATATGCCTAGGGAGGACGAAAATGACCTAAATATTAATTCAATGACACAAACAAAGTTATTGGATGCAAAGATTGGTTAAAAACCCTAATTGGACAAGAATAAGCCTAGGGAGGACGAAAATGACCTAATTGATCATCCAATGACACAAACACACCTATTGGATGCACAAGATTGGTTAAAAACCCTAATTGGACAAGAATAAGCCTAGGGAGGACGAAAATGACCTAATTGATCATCCAATGACACAAACACACCTATTGGATGCACAAGATTGGTTAAAAACCCTAATTGGACAAGAATATGCCTAGGGAGGACGAAAATGACCTAAATATTAATTCAATGACACAAACAAAGTTATTGGATGCACAAGATTGATTAAAAACCCTAATTTGACAAGAATAAGTGTAGGTAGGATGAAAATGACCTAATTGATCATCCAATGACACAAACACACCTATTGGATGCACAAGATTGGTTAAAAACCCTAATTGGACAAGAATAAGCCTAGGGAGGACGAAAATGACCTAATTGATCATCCAATGACACAAACACACCTATTGGATGCACAAGATTGGTTAAAAACCCTAATTGGATAAAAATATGCCTAGGGAGGATGAAAATGACCTAATTGATCATCCAATGACACAAACACACCTATTGGATGCACAAGATTGGTTAAAAACCCTAATTGGATAAGAATATGCCTAGGGAGGACGAAAATGACCTAATTGATCATCCAATGACACAAACACACCTATTGGATGCAAAAGATTGGTTAAAAACCCTAATTGGACAAGATGATGCCTAGGGAGGACGAAAATGACCTAAATATTAATTCAATGACACAAACAAACTTATTTGATGCACAAGATTGGTTAAAAACCCTAATTGGACAAGAATAAGCCTAGGGAGGAAGACAATGACCTAATTGATCATCCAATGACACAAACACACCTATTGGATGCACAAGATTGGTTAAAAACCCTAATTGGACAAGAATAAGCCTAGGGAGGACGAAAATGACCTAATTGATCATCCAATGACACAAACACACCTATTGGATGCACAAGATTGGTTAAAAACCCTAATTGGACAAGAATATGCCTAGGGAGGACGAAAATGACCTAAATATTAATATAATCACACAAACAAACTTATCGGATGCACAAGATATGTTAAAAACCCTAATTGGACAAGAATAAGCCTAGGGTGGACGAAAATGACCTAATTGATCATCCAATGAAACCGACACACCTATTGGATGCACAAGATTGGTTAAAAACCCTAATTGGACAAGAATAAGCCTAGGGAGGACGAAAATGACCTAATTGATCATCCAATGACACAAACACACCTATTGGATGCACAAGATTGGTTAAAAACCCTAATTGGACAAGAATATGCCTAGGGAGGACGGATATGACCTAAATGTTAATCCAATGACACAAATGAACTTATTGGATGTACAAGATTGGTTAAAAACCCTAATTAGACAAGAACAAGCCTAGGGAGAACGAAAATGACCTCAATGTTAATCCAATGACACAACTCAACTTATTGGATGCACAAGATTGGTTAAAAACCCTAATTGGACAAGAATAGGCCTAGGGAGGACGAAAATGACCTAATTGATCATCCAATGACACAAACACACCTATTGGATGCACAAGATTGGTTAAAAACTCTAATTGGACAAGAATAAGCCTAGGGAGGACGAAAATGACCTAAATGTTAATCCAATGACACAACTCAACTAATTGGATGCACAAGATTGGTTAAAAACCCTAATTGGACAAGAATAAGCCTAGGGAGGACGAAAATGACCTAATTGATCATCCAATGACACAAACACACCTATTGGATGCACAAGATTGGTTAAAAACCCTAATTGAACAAGAATAAGCCTAGGGAGGACAAAAATGACCTAAATGTTAATCCAATGACACAACTCAACTTATTGGATGCACAAGATTGGTTAAAAACCCTAATTGGACAAGAATAAGCCTAGGGAGGACGAAAATGACCTAATTGATCATCCAATGACACAAACACACCTATTGGATGCACAAGATTGGTTAAAAACCCTAATTGGACAAAAATATGCATAGGGAGGATGAAAATGACCTAAATGTTAATCCAATGACACAACTCAACTTATTGGATGCACAAGATTGGTTAAAAACCCTAATTGGACAAGAATAAGCCTAGGGAGGACGAAAATGACCTAATTGATCATCCAATGACACAAACACACCTATTGGATGCACAAGATTGGTTAAAAACCCTAATTGGACAAGAATATGCCTAGGGAGGACGAAAATGACCTAAATGTTGATCCAATGACACAAATGAACTTATTAGATGTACAAGATTGGTTAAAAACCCTAGTTGGACAAGAATATGCCTAGGGAGGACGAAAATGACCTAATTGATCATCCAATGACACAAATGAACTTATTGGATGCACAAGATTGGTTAAAAACCCTAATTGGACAAGAATATACCTAGGGAGGATGAAAATGACCTAAATGTTAATCCAATGACACAACTCAACTTATTGGATGCACAAGATTGGTTAAAAACCCTAATTGGACAAGAATAAGCCTAGGGAGGACGAAAATGACCTAATTGATCATCCAATGACACAAACACACCTATTGGATGCACAAGATTGGTTAAAAACCCTAATTGGACAAGAATATGCCTAGGGAGGACGAAAATGACCTAAATGTTAATCCAATGACACAAATGAACTTATTGGATGCACAAGATTTGTTAAAAACCCTAATTGGACAAGAATAAGCATAGGGAGGATCAAAGTGACCTAATTGATCATCCAATGAGATAAACACACCTATTGGATGCACAAGATTGGTTAAAAACCCTAATTGGACAAGAATATGCCTAGGGAGGACGAAAATGACCTAAATGTGAATCCAATGACACAAATGAACTTATTGGATGCACAAGATTGGTTAAAAACCTAATTAGACAAGAATAAGCCTAGGGAGAATGAAAATGACATAAATGTTAATCCAATGACACAACTCAACTTATTGGATGCACAAGATTGGTTAAAAACCCTAATTGGACAAGAATAAGCCTAGGGAGGACGAAAATGACCTAATTGATCATCCAATGACACAAACACACCTATTGGATGCACAAGATTGGTTAAAAACCCTAATTGGACAAGAATATGCCTAGGGAGGACGAAAATGACTTAAATGATAATCCAATGACACAACTCAACTTATTGGATGCACAAGATTGGTTAAAAACCCTAATTGGACAAGAATTAGCCTAGCGAGGACGAAAATAACCTAATTGATCATCCAATGACACAAACACACCTATTGGATGCACAAGATTGGTTAAAAATCCTAATTGGACAAGAATATGCCTAGGGAGGACGAAAATGACCTAAATGTTAATCCAATGACACAAATGAACTTATTGGATGTACAAGATTGGTTAAAAACCCTAATTGGACAAGAATAAGCCTAGGGAGGATGAAAATGACCTAATTGATCATCCAATGACACGAACACACCTATTGGATGCACAAGATTGGTTAAAAACCCTAATTGGACAAGAATAAGCCTAGGGAGGACGAAAATGACCTAATTGATCATCCAATGACACAAACACACCTATTGGATGCACAAGATTGGTTAAAAACCCTAATTGGACAAGAATATGCCTAGGGAGGACGAATATGACCTAAATGTTAATCCAATAACACAAATGAACTTATTGGATGCACCAGATTGGTTAAAAACCCTAATTGGACAAGAATAAGCCTAGGGAGAATGAAAATGACCTAATTGATCATCCAATGACACAAACACACCTATTGGATGCACAAGATTGGTTAAAAACCCTAGTTGGACAAGAATATGCGCCTAGGGATGACAAATATGACCTAAATGTTAATCCAATGACACAAATGAACTTATTGGATGCACAAGATTGGTTAAAAACCCTAATTGGACAAGAATAAGCCTAAGGAGGACGAAAATGACCTAATTGATCATCCAATGACACAAACACACCTATTGGATGCACAAGATTGGTAAAAAACCCTAATTGGACAAGAATATGCCTAGGGAGGACGAAAATGACCTAATTGATCATCCAATGACACAAACACACCTATTGGATGCACAAGATTGATTAAAAACCCTAATTGGACAAGAATATGCCTAGGGAGGACGAATATGACCTAAATGTGAATCCAATGACACAAATGAACTTATTGGATGCACAAGATTGGTTAAAAACCCTAATTGGACAAGAATAAGCCTAGGGAGAATGAAAATGACCTAAATGTTAATCCAATGACACAACTAAACTTATTGGATGCACAAGACTGGTTAAAAACCCTAATTGGACAAGAATAAGCCTAGGGAGGACGAAAATGACCTAATTGATCATCCAATGACACAAAAACACCTATTGGATGCACAAGATTGGTTAAAAACCCTAATTGGATAAGAATATGCCTAGGGAGGACGAAAATGACCTAATTGATCATCCAATGACACAACACACCTATGGGATGCACAAGATTGGTTAAAAACCCTAATTGGACAAGAATATGCCTAGGGAGGACGAATATGACCTAAATGTTAATCCAATGACACAACTCAACTTATTGGATGCACAAGATTGGTTAAAAACCCTAATTGGACAAGAATAAGCCTAGGGAGGACGAAAATGACCTAATTGATCATCCAATGACACAAACACACCTATTGGATGCACAAGATTGGTTAAAAACCCTAATTGGATAAAAATATGCCTAGGGAGGATGAAAATGACCTAATTGATCATCCAATGACACAAACACACCTATTGGATGCACAAGATTGGTTAAAAACCCTAATTGGACAAGAATATGCTTAGGGAGGACGAATATGACCCAAATGCTAATCCAATAACACAAATGAACTTATTGGATGCACAAGATTGGTTAAAAACCCTAATTGGACAAGAATAAGCCTAGGGAGAACGAAAATGACCTAAATGTTAATCCAATGACACAACTCAACTTATTGGATGCACAAGATTGGTTAAAATCCCTAATTGGACAAGAATAAGCCTAGGGAGGACGAATATGACCTAAATGTGAATCCAATGACACAAATGAACTTATTGGATGCACAAGATTGGTTAAAAACCCTTATTGGACAAGAATAAGCCTAGGGAGAATGAAAATGACCTAAATGTTAATCCAATGACACAACTCAACTTATTGGATGCACAAGATTGGTTAAAAACCCTAATTGGACAAGAATAAGCCTAGGGAGGACGAAAATGACCTAATTGATCATCCAATGACACAAACACAGCTATTGGATGCACAAGATTGGTTAAAAACCCTAATTGGATAAGAATATGCCTATGGAGGACGAAAATGACCTAATTGATCATCCAATGACACAAACACACCTATGGGATGCACAAGATTGGTTAAAAACCCTAATTGGACAAGAATATGCCTAGGGAGGACGAATATGACCTAAATGTGAATCCAATGACACAAATGAACTTATTGGATGCACAAGATTGGTTAAAAACCCTAATTGGACTAGAATAAGCCTAGGGAGAACGAAAATGACCTAAATGTTAATCCAATGACACAACTCAACTTATTGGATGCACAAGATTGGTTAAAATCCCTAATTGAACTAGAATAAGCCTAGGGAGGACGAAAATGACCTAATTGATCATCCAATGACACAGACACACCTATTGGATGCACAAGATTGGTTAAAAACTCTAGTTGGACAAGAATATGCCTAGGGAGGACGAAAATGACCTAATTGATCATCAATGACACAAACAATCCTATTGGATGCACAAGACTGGTTAAAAACCCTAATTGGACAAGAATATGCCTAGGGAGGACGAAAATGACCTAAATATTAATTCAATGACACAAACAAAGTTATTGGATGCACAAGATTGGTTAAAAACCCTAATTGGACAAGAATAAGCCTAGGGAGGATGAAAATGACCTAATTGATCATCCAATGACACAAACACACCTAGTGGATGCACAAGATTGGTTAAAAACTCTAATTGGACAAGAATAAGCCTAGGGAGGACGAAAATAACCTAATTGATCATCCAATGACACAAACACACCTATTGGATGCACAAGATTGGTTAAAAACCGTAATAGGACAAGACTAAGCCTAGGGAGGACGAAAATGACCTAATTGATCATCCAATGACACAAACACACCTATTGGAAGCACAAGATTGGTTAAAAACCCTAATTGGACAAGAATATGCCTAGGGAGGACGAAAATGACCTAAATGTTAATCCAATGACACAAATGAACTTATTGGAGGCACAAGATTGGTTAAAAACCATAATTGGACAAGAATAAGCCTAGGGAGGGCGAAAATGACCTAAATATTAATTCAATGACACAAACAAAGTTATTGGAGGCACAAGATTGGTTAAAAATCCTAATTGGACAAGAATAAGCCTAGGGAGGACGAAAATGACCTAATTGATCATCCAATGACACAAACACACCTATTGGATGCACAAGATTGGTTAAAAACCCTAATTGGACAAGAATATGCCTAGGGAGGACGAAAATGACCTAATTGATCATCCAATGACACAAACACACCTATTGGATGCACAAGATTCGTTAAAAACCCTAATTGGACAAGAATATGCATTGGGAAGACGAAAATCACCTAATTGATCATCCAATGACACAAACACACCTATCGGATGCACAAGATTGGTTAAAAACCCTAATTGGACAAGAATATGCCTAGGGAGGACGAAAATGACCTAAATATTAATTCAATGACACAAACAATGTTATTGGATGCACAAGATTGGTTAAAAACCCTAATTGGACAAGAATAAGCCTAGGGAGGACGTAAATGACCTAATTGATCATCCAATGACACAAACACACCTATTGGATGCACAAGATTGGTTAAAAACCATAATTGGACAAGAATAAGCCTAGGGAGGACGAAAATGACCTAATTGATCATCCAATGACACAAACACACCTATTGGATGCACAAGATTGGTTAAAAACCCTAATTGGACAAGAATATGCCTAGGGAGGACGAAAATGACCTAAATATTAATTCAATGATCAAACAAACTTATTGGATGCACAAGGTTGGTTAAAAACCCTAATTGGACAAAAATAAGCCTACGGAGGACGAAAATGACCTAAATGTTTATCCAATGACACAAATGAACTTATTGGATGCACAAGATTGGTTAAAAACCCTAATTGGACAAGAATAAGACTAGGGAGGACGAAAATGACCTAAATGCTAATCCAATGACACAACTCAACTTATTGGATGCACAAGATTGGTTAAAAACCCTAATTGGGCAAGAATAAGCCTAGGGAGGACGAAAATGACCTAATTGATCATCCAATGACACAAACACACCAATTGGATGCACAAGATTAGTTAAAAACCCTAATTGGACAAGAATAAGCCTAGGGAGAACGAAAATGACCAAATTGATCATCCATTGCCACAAACACAGCTATTTGATGCACAAGATTGGTTAAAAACCCTAATTCGACAAGAATATGCCTAGGGAGGACGAAAATGACCTAAATTGATTATCCAATGACACAAACACACCTATTGGATGCACAAGATTGGTTAAAAACCCTAATTGGACAAGAATATACCTAGGGAGGACGAAAATGACCTAAATGTTAATCCAATGACACAAATGAACTTATTGGTTGCACAAGATTGGTTAAAAACCCTAATTGGACAAGAATAAGCCTAGGGAGAACGAAAATGACCTAAATGTTAATCCAATGACACAAATAAACTTATTGGATGCACAAGATTGGTTAAAAACCCTAATTGGACAAGAATAAGCCTAGGGAGGACGAAAATGACCTAATTGATCATCCAATGACACAAACACACCTATTGGATGCACAAGATTGGTTAAAAACCCTAATTGGACAAGAATATGCCTAGGGAGGAGGAAAATGACCTAATTGATCATTCAATGACACAAACAAAGTTATTGGATGCACAAGATTGGTTAAAAACCCTAATTGGACAAGAATAAGCCTAGGGAGGACGAAAATGACCTAATTGATCATCCAATGACACAAACACACCTATTGGATGCACAAGATTGGTTAAAAACCCTAATTGGACAAGAATATGCCTAGGGAGGACGAAAATGACCTAATTGGTCATCCAATGACACAAACACACCTATTGGATGCACAAGATTGGTTAAAAACCCTAATTGGACAAGAATAAGCCTAGGGAGGACGAAAATAACCTAATTGATCATCCAATGACACAAACACACCTATTGGATGCACAAGATTGGTTAAAAACCCTAATTGGACAAGAATATGCCTAGGCAGGACGAAAATGATCTAAATGTTAATCCAATGACACAAATGAACTTATTGGATGCACAAGATTGGTTAAAAACCCTAATTGGACAAGAATAAGCCTAGGGAGGACGAAAATGACCTAATTGATCATCCAATGACACAAACACACCTATTGGATGCACAAGATTGGTTAAAAACCCTAATTGGACAAGAATATGCCTAGGGAGGACGAAAATGACCTAATTGATCATCCAATGACACAACTAAACTTATTGGATGCACAAGATTGGTTAAAAACCCTAATTGGACAAGAATAAGCCTAGGGAGGACGAAAATGACCTAATTGATCATCCAATGACACAAACACACCTATTGGATGCACAAGATTGGTTAAAAACCCTAATTGGACAAGAATATGCCTAGGGAGGACGAAAATGACCAAATTGATCATCCAATGACACAAACACACCTATTGAAGGCACAAGATTGGTTAAAAACCCTAATTTGACAAGAATATGAGTAGGGAGGACGAAAATGACCTAAATGTTAATTCAATGACACAAACGAACTTATTGGATGCACAACATTGGTTAAAAACCCTAATTGGACAAGAATAAGCCTAGGGAGGACGAATACGACCTAATTGATCATCGAATGACACAAACATACATATTGGATGCACAAGATTGGTTAAAAACCTAATTGGACAAGAATAAGCCTAGGGAGGACGAAAATGACCTAATTGATCATCCAATGACACAAACACACCTATTGGATGCACAAGATTGGTTAAAAACCCTAATTGGACAAGAATATGCCTAGGGAGGACAAAAATGACCTAAATTGATCATCCAATGACACAAACACACTTATTGGATGCACAAGATTGGTTAAAAACCCTAATTGGACAAGAATATGCCTAGGGAGGACGAAAATGACCTAATTAATAATCCAATGACACAAACACACCTATTGGATGCACAAGATTGTTTAAAAACCATAATTGGACAAGAATAAGCCTAGGGAGGACGAAAATGACCTAATTGATCATCCAATGACACAAACACACCTATTGGATGCACAAGATTGGTTAAAAACCCTAATTGGACAAGAATATGCCTAGGGAGGACGAAAATGACCTAAATATTAATTCAATGACACAAACAAACTTATTGGATGCACAAGATTGGTTAAAAACCCTAATTGGACAAGAATTAGCCTAGGGAGGACGAAAATGACCTAATTTATCATCCAATGGCACAAACACAGCTATTGGATGCTCAAGATTGGTTAAAAACCCTAATTGGACAAGAATATGCCTAGGGAGGACGAAAATGACCTAATTGATAATCCAATGACACAAACACACCTATTGGATGCACAACATTGGTTAAAAACCCTAATTGGACAAGAATAAGCCTAGGGAGGACGAAAATGACCTAATTGATCATCCAATGACACAAACACACCTATTGGATGCACAAGATTGGTTAAAAACCCTAATTGGACAAGAATATGCCTAGGGAGGACGAAAATGACCTAAATATTAATTCAATGACACAAACAAACTTATTGGATGCACAAGATTGGTTAAAAACCCTAATTTGACAAGAATAAGCCTAGGGAGGACGAAAATGACCTAATTGATCATCCAATGACCCAAACACACCTATTGGATGCACAAGATTGGTTAAAAACCCTAATTGGACAAGATGATGCCTAGGGAGGACGAAAATGACCTAAATATTAATTCAATGACACAAACAAACTTATTGGATGCACAAGATTGGTTAAAAACCCTAATTGGACAAGAATATGCCTAGGGAGGACGAATATGACCGAATTGTGAATCCAATGACACAAATGAACTTATTGGATGCACAAGATTGGTTAAAAACCCTAATTGGACAAGAATAAGCCTAGGGAGAATGAAAATGACCTAAATGTTAATCCAATGACACAACTAAACTTATTGGATGCTCAAGATTGGTTAAAAACCCTAATTGGACAAGAATAAGCCTAGGGAGGACGAAAATGACCTAATTGATCATCCAATGACACAAACACACCTATTGGATGCACAAGATTGGTTAAAAACCCTAATTGGATAAGAATATGCCTATGGAGGACGAAAATGACCTAATTGATCATCCAATGACACAAACACACCTATTGGATGCACAAGATCGGTTAAAAACCCTAATTGGACAAGAATAAGCCTAGGGAGGACGAAAGTGACCTAATTGATCATCCAATGACACAAACACACCTATTGGATACACAAGATTGGTTAAAAACCCTAATTGGACAAGAATATGCCTAGGGAGGACGAAAATGACCTAATTGATCATCCAATGACACAAATGAACTTATTGGATGCACAACATTAGTTAAAAACCCTAATTGGACAAGAATAAGCCTAGGGAGGACGAAAATAACCTAATTGATCATCCAATGACACAAACACACCTATTGGATGCACAAGATTGGTCTAAAACTCTAATTGGACAAGATAATGCCTAGGGAGGACGAAAATGACCTAAATGTTAATCCAATGACACAAATGAACTTATTAGATGTACAAGATTGGTTAAAAACCCTAATTGGACAAGAATAAGTCTAGGGAGGACGAAAATGACCTAATTGATCATCTAATGACACAAACACACCTATTGGATGCACAAGATTGGTTAAAAACCCTAATTGGACAAGAATAAGCCTAGGGAGGACGAAAATGACCTAATTGATCATCCAATGACACAAACACACCTATTGGATGCACAAGATTGGTTAAAAACCCTAATTGGACAAGAATATGCCTAGGGAGGACGAAAATGACCTAATTGATCATCCAATGACACAAATGAACTTATTGGATGCACAAGATTAGTTAAAAACCCTAATTGGACAAGAATAAGCTTTGGGAGGACGAAAATTACCTAATTGATCATCCAATGACACAAACACACCTATTGGATGCACAAGATTGGTCTAAAACTCTAAATGAGCAAGAATATGCCTAGGGAGGACGAAAATGACCAAAATGTTAATCCAATGACACAAATGAACGTATTGGATGCACAAGATTGGTTAAAAACCCTAATTGGACAAGAATAAGCCTAGGGAGGACGAAAATGACCTAATTGATCATCCAATGACACAAACACACCTATTGGATGCACAAGATTGGTTAAAAACCCTAATTGGACAAGAATATGCCTAGGGAGGACGAAAATGACCTAATTGATCATCCAATGACACAAACACACCTATTGGATGCACAAGATTGGTTAAACACCCTAATTGGACAAGAATATGCCTAGGGAGGACGAAAATGACGTAATTGATCATCCAATGACACAAATGAACTTATTGGATGCACAAGATTTGTTAAAAAACTTAATTGGACAAGAATAAGCCTAGGGAGGACGAAAATGACCTAATTGATCATCCAATGACACAAACACACCTATTGGATGCACAAGATTGGTTAAAAACCCTAATTGGACAAGAATATGCCTAGGGAGGACGAAAATGACATAATTGATCATTCAATGACACAAACACACCTATTGGATGCACAAGATTGGTTAAAAACCCTAATTGGACAAGAATATGCCTAGGGAGGACGAAAATGACATAATTGATCATCCAATGACACAAACACACCTATTGGATGCACAAGATTGGTTAAAAACCCTAATTGGACAAGAATATGCCTAGGGTGGACGAAAATGACATAATTGATCATCCAATGACACAAACACACCTATTGGATGCACAAGATTGGTTAAAAACCCTAATTGGACAAGAATAAGCCTAGGGAGGACGAAAATGACCTAATTGATCATCCAATGACACAAACACACCTATTGGATGCACAAGATTGGTTAAAAACCCTAATTGGACAAGAATATGCCTAGGGAGGACGAAAATGACCTAATTGATCTTCCAATGACACAAATGAACTTATTGGACGCACAAGATTGGTTAAAAACCCTAGTTGGACAAGAATAAGCCTAGGGAGGACGAAAATGACCTAATTGATCATCCAATGACACAAACACACCTATTGGATGCACAAGATTGGTTAAAAACCCTAATTGGACAAGAATAAGCCTAGGGAGGACGATAATGACCTAAATGTTAATCCAATGACACAAATAAACTTATTGGATGCACAAGATTGGTTAAAAACCCTAATTGGACAAGAATAAGCCTAGGGAGGACGAAAATGACCTAATTGATCATCCAATGACACAAACACACCTATTGGATGCACAAGATTGGTTAAAAACCCTAATTGGACAAGAATATGCCTAGGGAGGACGAAAATGACCTAAATATTAATTCAATGACACAAACCAAGTTATTGGATGCACAAGATTGGATAAAAACCCTAATTGGACAAGAATAAGCCTAGGGAGGACGAAAATGACCTAATTGATCATCCAATGACACAAACACACCTATTGGATGCACAAGATTGGTTAAAAACCCTAATTGGACAAGAATAAGCCTAGGGAAAACGAAAATGACCTAAATGTTAATCCAATGACACAACTAAACTTATTGGATGCACAAGATTGGTTAAAAACCCTAATTGGACAAGAATAAGCCTAGGGAGGACGAAAATGACCTAATTGATCATCCAATGACACAAACACACCTATTGGATGCACAAGATTGGTTAAAAACCCTAATTGGACAAGAATATGCCTAGGGAGGACGAAAATGACCTAAATATTAATTCAATGACACAAACAAAGTTATTGGATGCACAAGATTGATTAAAAACCCTAATTTGACAAGAATAAGTCTAGGTAGGACGAAAATGACCTAATTGATCATCCAATGACACAAACACACCTATTGGATGCACAAGATTGGTTAAAAACCCTAATTGGACATGAATAAGCCTAGGGACGACGAAAACGACCTAATTGATCATCCATTGACACAAACACACCTATTGGATGAACAAGATTGGTTAAAAACCCTAATTGGACAAGAATAAGCCTAGGGAGGACGAAAATGACCTAATTGATCATCCAATGACACAAACACACCTATTGGATGCACAAGATTGGTTAAAAACCCTAATTGGACAAGAATATGCCTAGGGAGGACGAAAATGACCTAAATATTAATTCAATGACACAAACAAAGTTATTGGATGCACAAGATTGGTTAAAAACCCTAATTGGACAAGAATAAGTCTAGGGAGGACGAAAATCACCTAATTGATCATCCAATGTCACATACACACCTATTAGATGCACAAGATTGGTTAAAAACCATAATTGGACAAGAATAAGACTAGGGAGGACGAAAATGACCTAAATGTTAATCCAATGACACAAATGAACTTATTGGATGCACAAGATTGGTTAAAAACCCTAATTGGACAAGAATAAGCCTAGGGAGGACGAAAATGACATAAATGTTAATCCAATGACACAACTAAACTTATTGGATGCACAAGATTGGTTAAAAACCCTAATTGGACAAGAATAAGCCTAGGGAGGACGAAAATGACCTAATTGATCATCCAATGACACAAACACACCTATTGGATGCACAAGATTGGTTAAAAACCCTAATTGGACAAGAATATGCCTAGGGAGGACGAAAATGACCAAATTGATCATCCAATGACACAAACACACCTATTGAAGGCACAAGATTGGTTAAAAACCCTAATTTGACAAGAATATGAGTAGGGAGGACGAAAATGACCTAAATGTTAATTCAATGACACAAACGAACTTATTGGATGCACAACATTGGTTAAAAACCCTAATTGGACAAGAATAAGCCTAGGGAGGACGAATACGACCTAATTGATCATCGAATGACACAAACATACATATTGGATGCACAAGATTGGTTAAAAACCTAATTGGACAAGAATAAGCCTAGGGAGGACGAAAATGACCTAATTGATCATCCAATGACACAAACACACCTATTGGATGCACAAGATTGGTTAAAAACCCTAATTGGACAAGAATATGCCTAGGGAGGACAAAAATGACCTAAATTGATCATCCAATGACACAAACACACTTATTGGATGCACAAGATTGGTTAAAAACCCTAATTGGACAAGAATATGCCTAGGGAGGACGAAAATGACCTAATTAATAATCCAATGACACAAACACACCTATTGGATGCACAAGATTGTTTAAAAACCATAATTGGACAAGAATAAGCCTAGGGAGGACGAAAATGACCTAATTGATCATCCAATGACACAAACACACCTATTGGATGCACAAGATTGGTTAAAAACCCTAATTGGACAAGAATATGCCTAGGGAGGACGAAAATGACCTAAATATTAATTCAATGAAACAAACAAACTTATGGGATGCACAAGATTGGTTAAAAACCCTAATTGGACAAGAATAAGCCTAGGGAGGACGAAAATGACCTAATTGATCATCCAATGACACAAACACACCTATTGGATGCACAAGATTGGTTAAAAACTCTAGTTGGACAAGAATATGCCTAGGGAGGACGAAAATGACCTAATTGATCATCCAATGACACAAACACACCTATTGGATGCACAAGACTGGTTAAAAACCCTAATTGGACAAGAATATGCCTAGGGAGGACGAAAATGACCTAAATATTAATTCAATGACACAAACAAAGTTATTGGATGCACAAGATTGGTTAAAAACCCTAATTGGACAAGAATAAGCCTAGGGAGGATGAAAATGATCTAATTGATCATCCAATGACACAAACACACCTATTGGATGCAAACGATTGGTTAAAAATCCTAATTGGACAAGATGATGCCTAGGGAGGACGAAAATGACCTAAATATTAATTCAATGACACAAACAAACTTATTGGATGCACAAGATTGGTTAAAAACCCTAATTGGAAAAGAATATGCCTAGGGAGGACGAATATGACCTAAATGTGAATCCAATGACACAAATGAACTTATTGGATGCACAAGATTGGTTAAAAACCCTAATTGGACAAGAATAAGCCTAGGGAGAATGAAAATGACCTAAATGTTAATCCAATGACACAACTAAACTTATTGGATGCACAAGATTGGTTAAAAACCCTAATTGGACAAGAATAAGCCTAGGGAGGACGAAAATGACCTAATTGATCATCCAATGACACAAACACACCTATTGGATGCACAAGATTGGTTAAAAACCCTAATTGGACAAGAATTTGCCTAGGGAGGACGAAAATGACCTAATTGATCATCCAATGGCACAAACGCACCTATTGGATGCACAAGATTGGTTAAAAACCCAAATTGGACAAGAATATGCCTAGGGAGGACGAAAATGATCTAAATATTAATTCAATGACGCAAATAAACTTATTGGATGCACAAGATTGGTTAAAAACCCTAATTGGACATTAATAAGCCTAGGGAGGACGAAAATGACCTAATTGATCATCCAATGACACAAACACACCTATTGGAAGCACAAGATTGGTTAAAAACCCTAATTGGACAAGAATATGCCTAGGGAGGACGAAAATGACCTAAATGTTAATCCAATGACACAAATGAACTTATTGAATGCACAACATTGGTTAAAAACCCTAATTGGACAAGAATAAGCCTAGGGAGGACGAAAATGACCTAATTGATCATCCAATGACACAAACACACCTATTGGATGCACAAGATTGGTTAAAAACCCTAGTTGGACAAGAATATGCCTAGGGAGGACGAAAATGACCTAATTGATCATCCAATGACACAAATGAACTTATTGGATACACAAGGTTGGTTAAATACCCTAATTGGACAAGAATATGCCTAGGGAGGACGAAAATGACCTAAATATTAATTCAATGACACAAACAAAGTTATTGGATGCACAAGATTGGTTAAAAACCCTAATTGGACAAGAATAAGCCTAGGGAGGACGAAAATGACCTAATTGATCATCCAATGACACAGACACACCTATTGGATGCACAAGATTGGTTAAAAACCTTAATTGGACAAGAATAAGCCTAGGGAGGACGAAAATGACCTAATTGATCATCCAATGACACAAACACTCCTATTGGATGCACAAGATTGGTTAAAAACCCTAATTGGACAAGAATAAG
Source organism: Cicer pinnatifidum (assembly GCA_037974775.1). Lineage (NCBI taxonomy): Eukaryota > Viridiplantae > Streptophyta > Magnoliopsida > Fabales > Fabaceae > Cicer > Cicer pinnatifidum. The sequence continues at coordinate 25,108 of JBBPBR010001803.1, read as the reverse complement.
CCTAGGGAGGACGAAAATGACCTAATTGATCATCCAATGACACAAACACTCCTATTGGATGCACAAGATTGGTTAAAAACCCTAATTGGACAAGAATAAGCCTAGGGAGGACGAAAATGACCTAATTGATCATCCAATGACACAAATGAACTTATTGGATGCACAAGACTGGTTAAAAACCCTAATTGGACAAGAATATGCCTAGGGAGGACGAAAATGACCTAAATATTAATTCAATGACACAAACAAAGTTATTGGATGCACAAGATTGGTTAAAAACCCTAATTGGACAAGAATAAGCCTAGGGAGGACGAAAATGACCTAATTGTTCATCCAATGACACAAACGCACCTATTGGATGCACAAGATTGGTTAAAAACCCTAATTGGACAAGAATAAGCCTAGGGAGGACGAAAATGACCTAATTGATCATCCAATGACACAAACACACCTATTGGATGTACAAGATTGGTTAAAAACCCTAATTGGACAAGAATATGCCTAGGGAGGACGAAAATGACCTAAATATTAATTCAATCACACAAACAAAGTTATTGGATGCACAAGATTGGTTAAAAACCCTAATTGGACAAGAATAAGCCTAGGGAGGACGAAAATGACCTAATTGATCATCCAATGACACAAACACACCTATTGGATGCACAAGATTGGTTAAAAACCCTAGTTGGACAAGAATATGCCTAGGGAGGACGAAAATGACCTAATTGATCATCCAATGACACAAATTAACTTATTGGATGCACAAGATTGGTTAAAAACCATAATTGGACAAGAATATGCCTAGGGAGGAGGAAAATGACCTAAATATTAATTCAATGACACAAACAAAGTTATTGGATGCACAAGATTGGTTAAAAACCCTAATTGGACAAGAATAAGCCTAGGGAGGACGAAAATGACCTAATTGATCATCCAATGACACAAACACTCCTATTGGATGCACAAGATTGGTTAAAAACCCTAAATGGACAAGAATAAGCCTAGGGAGGACGAAAATGACCTAAATGTTAATCCAATGACACAACTCAACTTATTGGATGCACAAGATTGGTTAAAAACCCTAATTGGACAAGAATAAGCCTAGGGAGGACGAAAATGACCTAAAATATCATTCAATGACATAAATGAACTTATTGGATGCACAAGATTGGTTAAAAACCCTAATTGGACAAGAATAAGCATAGGGAGGACGAAAATGACCTAATTGATCATCCAATGACACAAACACACCTATTGGATGCACAAGATTGGTTAAAAACCCTAATTGGATAAGAATAAGCCTAGGGAGGACGAAAATGGCCTAATTGATCATCCAATGAAACAAACACACCTATTGGATGCACAAGATTGGTTAAAAACCCTAATTGGACAAGAATATGCCTAGGGAGGACGAAAATGACCTAAATGTTAATCCAATGACACAAATGAACTTATTGGATGCACAAGATTGGTTAAAAACCCTAATTGGACAAGAATAAGCATAGGGAGGACGGAAATGACCTAATTGATCATCCAATGACACAAACACACCTATTGGATGCACAAGATTGGTTAAAAACCCTAATTGGACAAGAATATGCCTAGGAAGGACGAAAATGACCTAATTGATCATCTAATGACACAAACACACATATTGGATGCACAAGATTGGTTAAAAACCCTAATTGGAGAAGAATAAGATTAGCGAGGACGAAAATGACCTAATTGATCATCCAATGACACAAACACACCTATTGGATGCACAAGATTGGTTAAAAACCCTAATTGGACAAGAATAAGCCTAGGGAGGACGAAAATGACCTAATTGATCATCCAATGACACAAATGAACTTATTGGATGCACAAGATTGGTTAAAAACCCTAATTGGACAAGAATAAGCCTAGGGAGGACGAAAATGACTTAATTGATCTTCCAATGACACAAACACACCTATTGGATGCACAAGATTGGTTAAAAACCCTAATTGGACAAGAATATGCCTAGGGAGGACGAAAATGACCTAAATGTTAATCCAATGACACAAATGAACTTATTGGATGCACAAGATTGGTTAAAAACCCTAATTGGACAAGAATAAGGCTAGGGAGGACGAAAATGAGCTAATTGATCATCCAATGACACAAACACACCTATTGGATGCACAAGATTGGTTAAAAACCCTAATTGGACAAGAATAAGCCTAGGGAGGACGAAAATGACCTAATTGATCATCCAATGACACAAACACACCTATTAGATGCACAAGATTGGTTAAAAACCCTAATTGGACAAGAATATGCCTAGGGAGGACGTAAGTGACCAAATTGATCATCCAATGACACAAACACACCTATTGGATGTACAAGATTGGTTAAAAACCCTAATTGGACAAGAATATGCCTAGGGAGGACGAAAATGTCCTAATTGATCATCCAATGACACAAACACACCTATTGGATGCACAAGATTGGTTAAAAACCCTAATTGGACAAGAATAAGCCTAGGGAGGACGAAAATGACCTAATTGATCATCCAATGACACAAACACACCTATTGGATGCACAAGATTGGTTAAAAACCCTAATTGGACAAGAATAAGCCTAGGGAGGACGAAAATGACCTAATTGATCATCCAATGACACAAATGAACTTATTGGATGCACAAGATTGGTTAAAAACCCTAATTGGACAAGAATAAGCCTAGGGAGGAAGAAAATGACCAAATTGATCATCCAATGACACAAACACACCTATTGGAAGCACAAGATTGGTTAAAAACCCTAATTGGACAAGAATATGCCTAGGGAGGACGAAAATGACCTAATTGATCATCCAATGACACAAACACACCTATTGGATGCACAAGATTGGTTAAAAACCTTAATTGGACAAGAATATGTCTAGGGAGGACGAAAATGACCTAAATGTTAATCCAATGACACAACTCAACTTATTGGATGCACAAGATTGGTTAAAAACCCTAATTGGACAAGAATAAGCCTAGGGAGGACGAAAATGACCTAATTGATCATCCAATGACACAAACACACCTATTAGATGCACAAGATTGGTTAAAAACCCTAATTGGACAAGAATAAGCGTAAGGAGAACGAAAATGACCTAAATGTTAATCCAATGACACAACTCAACTTATTGGATGCACAAGATTGGTTAAAAACCCTAATTGGACAAGAATAAGCCTAGGGAGGACGAAAATGACCTAATTGATCATCCAATGACACAAACACACCTATTGGATGCACAAGATTGGTTAAAAACCCTAATTGGATAAGAATATGCCTAGGGAGAACGAAAATGACCTAATTGTTAATCCAATGACACAACTCAACTTATTGGATGCGCAAGATTGGTTAAAAACCCTAATTGGACAAGAATAAGCCTAGGGAGGACGAAAATGACCTAATTGATCATCCAATGACACAAACACACCTATTGGATGCACAAGATTGGTTAAAAACCCTAGTTGGACAAGAATATGCCTAGGGAGGACGAAAATGACCTAATTGATCATTAAATGACACATTTGAACTTATTGGATGCACAAGATTGGTTAAAAACCCTAATTGGACAAGAATAAGCCTAGGAAGGACGAAAATGACCTAATTGATCATCCAATGACACAAACACACCTACTGGATGCAAAAGATTGGTTAAAAACCCTAATTGGACAAGAATAAGCCTAGGGAGGACGAAAATGACCTAATTGATCATCCAATGACACAAACACACCTATTGGATGCACAAGATTGGTTAAAAACCCTAATTGGACAAGAATAAGCCTAGGGAGGACGAAAATGACCTAATTGATCATCCAATGACACAAACACACCTATTGGATGCACAAGATTGGTTAAAAACCCTAATTGGACAAGAATATGCCTAGGGAGGACGAATATGACCTAAATGTTATTCCAATAACACAAATGAACTTATTGGATGCACAAGATTGGTTAAAAACCCTAATTGGACAAGAATAAGCCTAGGGAGAACGAAAATGACCTAAATGTTAATCCAATGACACAACTCAACTTATTGGATGCACAAGATTGGTTAAAAACCCTAATTGGACAAGAAAAAGCCTAGGGAGAACGAAAATGACCTAAATGTTAATCCAATGACACAAATGAACTTATTGGATGCACAATATTGGTTAAAAACCCTAATTGGACAAGAATAAGCCTAGGGAGGATCAAAGTGACCTAATTGATCATCCAATGAGATAAACACACCTATTGGATGCACAAGATTGGTTAAAAACCCTAATTGGACAAGAATATGCCTAGGGAGGACGAAAATGACCTAAATGTGAATCCAATGACACAAATGAACTTATTGGATGCACAAGATTGGTTAAAAACCTAATTGGACAAGAATAAGCCTAGGGAGAATGAAAATGACCTAAATGTTAATCCAATGACACAACTCAACTTATTGGATGAACAAGATTGGTTAAAAACCCTAATTGGACAAGAATAAGCCTAGGGAGGACAAAAATGACCTAATTGATCATCCAATGACACAAACACACCTATTGGATGCACAAGATTGGTTAAAAACCCTAATTGGACAAGAATATGCCTAGGGAGGACGAAAATGATCTAATTGATAATCCAATGACCCAAACACACCTATTGGATGCACAAGATTGGTTAAAAACCCTAATTGGACAAGAATAAGCCTAGGGAGGACGAAAATGACCTAATTGATCATCCAATGACACAAATGAACTTATTGGATGCACAAGATTGGTTAAAAACCCTAATTGGACAAGAATAAGCCTAGGGAGGACGAAAAATGACCTAATTGATCATCCAATGACACAAACACACCTATTGGATGCACAAGATTGGTTAAAAACCCTAATTGGACAAGAATAAGCCTAGGGAGGACGAAAATGACCTAATTGATCATCCAATGACACAAATGAACTTATTGGATGCACAAGATTGGTTAAAAACCCTAGTTGGACAAGAATATGCCTAGGGAGGACAAAAATGACCTAATTGATCATCCAATGACACAAACACACCTATTGGATGCACAAGATTGGCTAAAACCCCTAATTGGACAAGAATAAGCCTAGGGAGGACGAAAATGACCTAATTAATCATCCAATGACACAAACACACCTATTGGATGCACAAGATTGGTTAAAAACCCTAATTGGACAAGAATAAGCCTAGGGAGGACGAAAGTGACCTGAATGTTAATCCGATGACACAAATCAACTTATTGGATGCACAAGATTGGTTAAAAACCCTAATTGGACAAGAATAAGCCTAGGGAGGACGAAAATGACCTAATTGATCATCCAATGACACAAACACACCTATTGGATGCACAAGATTGATTAAAAACCCTACTTGGACAAGAATATGCCTAGGGAGGACGAAAATGACCTAAATATTTATTCAATGACACAAACAAACTTATCTGATGCACAAGATTGGTTAAAAACCCTAATTGGACAAGAATAAGCCTAGGGAGGACGAAAATGACCTAATTGATCATCCAATGACACAAACACACCTACTGGATGCACAAGATTGGTTAAAAACCCTAATTGGACAAGAATAAGCCTAGGGAGGACGAAAATGGCCTAATTGATCATCCAATGACACAAACACACCGATTGGATGCATAAGATTGGTTAAAAACCCTAATTGGACAAGAATATGCCTAGAGAGGACGAAAATGACCTTATTGATCATCCAATGACACAAACACACCTATTGGATGCACAAGATTGGTAAAAAACCCTAATTGGAGAAGAATATGCCTAGGGAGGACGAAAATGACCTAAATATTAATTCAATGACACAAACAAATTTATCGGATGCACAAGATTGGTTAAAAACCCTAATTGGACAAGAATAAGCCTAGGGAGGACGAAAATGACCTAATTGATCATCCAATGACACAAACGCACCTACTGGATGCACAAGATTGGTTAAAAACCCAATTTGGACAAGAATAAGCCTAGGGAGGACGAAAATGGCCTAATTGATCATCCAAGGACACAAACACACCTATTGGATGCACAAGATTGGTAAAAAACCCTAATTGGACCAGAATATGCCTAGGGAGGACGAAAATGACCTTATTGATCATCCAATGACACAAACACACCTATTGGATGCACAAGATTGGTAAAAAAACCCTAATTGGACAAGAATATGCCTAGGGAGGACGAAAATGACCTAAATATTAATTGAATGACACAAACAAACGTATTGGATGCACAAGATTGGTTAAAAACCCTAATTGGACAAGAATAAGCCTAGGGAGGACGAAAATGACCTAATTGATCATCCAATGACACAAACACACCTATTGGATGCACAAGATTGGTTAAAAACCCTAGTTGGACAAGAATAAGCCAAGGGAGGACGAAAATGACCTAATTGATCATCCAATGACACAAAACACCTATTGGATGCACAAGATTGATTAAAAACCCTAGTTGGACAAGAATATGCCTATGGAGGACGAAAATGACCTAATTGATCATCCAATGACACAAACACACCTATTGGATGCACAAGATTGGTTAAAAACCCTAATTGGACAAGAATATGCCTAGGGAGGACGAAAATGACCTAAATATTAATTCAATGACACAAACAAACTTATTGGATGCACAAGATTGGTTAAAAACCCTAATTGGAAAAGAATATGCCTAGGGAGGACGAATATGACCTAAATGTGAATCCAATGACACAAATGAACTTATTGGATGCACAAGATTGGTTAAAAACCCTAATTGGACAAGAATAAGCCTAGGGAGAATAAAAATGACCTAAATGTTAATCCAATGACACAACTAAACTTATTGGATGCACAAGATTGGTTAAAAACCCTAATTGGACAAGAATAAGCCTAGGGAGGACGAAAATGACCTAATTGATCATCCAATGACACAAACACACCTATTGGATGCACAAGATTGGTTAAAAACCCTAATTGGATAAGAATATGCGTATGGAGGACGAAAATGACCTAATTGATCATCCAATGACACAAACACACCTATGGGATGCACAAGATTGGTTAAAAACCCTAATTGGACAAGAATATGCCTCGGGAGGACGAATATGACCTAAATGTGAATCCGATGACACAAATGAACTTATTGGATGCACAAGATTGGTTAAAAACCCTAATTGGACAAGAATAAGCCTAGGGAGAATGAAAATGACCTAAATGTTAATCCAATGACACAACTAAACTTATTGGATGCACAAGATTGGTTAAAAACCCTAATTGGACAAGAATAAGCCTAGGGAGGACGAAAATGACCTAATTGATCATCCAATGACACAAACACACCTATTGGATGCACAAGATTGGTTAAAAACCCTAATTGGATAAAAATATGCCTAAGGAGGATGAAAATGACCTAATTGATCATCCAATGACACAAACACACCTATTGGATGCACAAGATCGGTTAAAAACCCTAATTGGACAAGAATATGCTTAGGGAGGACGAATATGACCCAAATGTTAATCCAATGACACAACTCAACTTATTGGATGCACAAGATTGGTTAAAATCCCTAAATGGACAAGAATAAGCCTAGGGAGGACGAAAATGACCTAATTGATCATCCAATGACACAAACACACCTATTGGATGCACAAGATTGGTTAAAAACCCTAGTTGGACAAGAATATGCCTAGGGAGGACGAATATGACCCAATTGAAGATCCAATGACACAAATGAACTTATTGGATGCACAAGATTGGTTAAAACCCTAATTGGACAAGAATAAGCCTAGGGAGGACGAAAATGACCTAATTGATCATCCAATGACACAAACACACCTATTGGATGCACAAGATTGGTTAAAAACCCTAGTTGGACAAGAATAAGCCTAGGGAGGACGAAAATGACCTAATTGATCATCCAATGACACAAACACACCTATTGGATGCACAAGATTGGTTAAAAACCCTAATTTGACAAGAATATGCCTAGGGAGGACGAAAATGACCTAAATATTAATTCAACACAAATGAACTTATTGGATGCACAAGATGGGTTAAAAACCTTGATTGGTCGAGAATAAGCCTAAGGAGGACGAAAATGACCTAAATGTTAATCCAATGACACAACTCAACTTATTGGATGCACAAGATTGGTTAAAAACCCTAATTGGACAAGAATAATCCTAGGGAGGACGAAAATGACCTAATTGATCATCCAATGACACAAACACACCTATTGGATGCACAAGATTGGTTAAAAACCCTAATTGGACAAGAATATGCCTAGGGAGGACGAAAATGACATAATTGATCATTCAATGACACAAACACACCTATTGGATGCACAAGATTGGTTAAAAACCCTAATTGGACAAGAATATGCCTAGGGAAAATGAAAATGACCTAAATGTTAATCCAATGACACAACTAAACTTATTGGATGCACAAGATTGGTTAAAAACCCTAATTGGACAAGAATAAGCCTAGGGAGGACGAAAATGACCTAATTGATCATCCAATGACACAAACACACCTATTGGATGCACAAGATTGGTTAAAAACCCTAATTGGATAAGAATATGCCTATGGAGAACGAAAATGACCTAGTTGATCATCCAATGACACAAACACACCTATGGGATGCACAAGATTGGTTAAAAACCCTAATTGGACAAGAATATGCCTAGGGAGGACGAATATGACCTAAATGTGAATCCGATGACACAAATGAACTTATTGGATGCACAAGATTGGTTAAAAACCCTAATTGGACAAGAATAAGCCTAGGGAGAATGAAAATGACCTAAATGTTAATCCAATGACACAACTAAACTTATTGGATGCACAAGATTGGTTAAAAACCCTAATTGGACAAGAATAAGCCTAGGGAGGACGAAAATGACCTAATTGATCATCCAATGACACTAATGAACTTATTGGATGCACAAGATTGGTTAAAAACCCTAATTGGACAAGAATAAGCCTAGGGAGGACGAAAATGACCTAATTGATCATCCAATGACACAAACACACCTATTGGATGCACAAGATTGGTTAAAAACCCTAACTGGACAAGAATAAGCCTAGGGAGGACGAAAATGACCTAATTGATCATCCAATGACACAAACACCCCTATTGGATGCACAAGATTGGTTAAAAACCCTAATTGGACAAGAATATGCCTAGGGAGGACGAATATGACCTAAATGTTAATCCAATAACACAAATGAACTTATTGGATGCACAAGATTGGTTAAAAACCCTAATTGGACAAGAATAAGCCTGGGGAGAACGAAAATGACATAAATGTTAATCCAATGACACAACTCAACTTATTGGATGCACAAGATTGGTTAAAAACCCTAATTGGACAAGAATAAGCCTAGGGAGGACGAAAATGACCTAATTGATCATCCAATGACACAAACACACCTATTGGATGCACAAGATTGGTTAAAAACCCTAGTTGGACAAGAATACGCCTAGGGAGGATGAAAATGACCTAATTGATCATCCAATGACACAAATGAACTTATTGGATGCACAAGATTGGTTAAAAACCCTAATTGGACAAGAATATGCGTAAGGAGGACGAAAATAACCTAATTGATCATCCAATGACACAAACACACCTATTGGATGCACAAGATTGGTTAAAAACCCTAATTGGACAAGAATATGCCTAGGGAGGACGAAAATGACCTAAATGTTAATCCAATGACACAAATGAACTTATTGGATGCATAAGATTGGTTAAAAACCCTAATTGGACAAGAATAAGCCTATGGAGGACGAAAATGACCTAATTGATCATCCAATTTCACAAACACACCTATTGGATGCACAAGATTGGTTAAAAACCCTAATTGGACCAGAATATGCCTAGGGAGGACGAAAATGACCTAATTGATCATCCAATGACACAAACACACCTATTGGATGCACAAGATTGGTTAAAAACCCTAATTGGACAAGAATAAGCCTAGGGAGGACGAAAATGACCTAATTGATCATCCAATGACACAAACACACCTATTGGATGCACAAGATTGGTTAAAAACCCTAATTGGACCAGCATATGCCTAGGGATGACGAAAATGACTTAATTGATCATCCAATGACACAAACACACCTATTGGATGCACAAGATTGGTTAAAAACCCTAATTGGTCAAGAATAAGCCTAGGGAGGACGAAAATGACCTAATTGATCATCCAATGACACAAACACACCTATTGGATGCACAAGATTGGTTAAAAACCCTAGTTGGACAAGAACATGCCTAGGGAGGACGAAAATGACCTAATTGATCATCCAATGACATAAATGAACTTATTGGATGCACAAGATTGGTTAAAAACCCTAATTGGACAAGAATAAGCCTAGGGAGGACGAAAATGACCTAATTGATCATCCAATGACACAAACACACCTATTGGATGCACAAGATTGGTTAAAAACCCTAATTGGACAAGAATATGCCTAGGGAGGACGAAAATGACCTAAATATTAATTCAATGACACAAACAAACTTATTTGAGGCACAAGATTGGTTAAAAACCCTAATTGGCCAAGAATAAGCCTAGGGAGGACGAAAATGACCTAATTGATCATCCAATGACACAAACACACCTATTGGATGCACAAGATTGGTTAAAAACCCTAATTGGACAAGAATAAGCCTAGGGAGGACGAAAATGACCTAATTGATCATCCAATGACACAAACACACCTATTGGATGCACAAGATTGGTTAAAAACCCTAATTGGACAAGAATAAGCCTAGGGAGGACGAAAATGACCTAATTGATCATCCAATGACACAAACACATCTATTGGAAGCACAAGATTGGTTAGAAACCCTAGTTGGACAAGAATATGCCTAGGGAGGACGAAAATGACCTAATTGATCATCCAATGACACAAATGAACTTATTGGATGCACAAGATTGCTTAAAAACCCTAATTGGACAAAAATAAGCATAGAAAGGACGAAAATGACCTAATTGATCATCCAATGACACAAACACACCTATTGGATGCACAAGATTGGTTAAAAACCCTAATTGGACAAGAATAAGCCTAGGGAGGACGAAAATGACCTAATTGATCATCCAATGACACAAACACACCTATTGGATGCACAAGATTGGTTAAAAACCCTAATTGGACAAGAATAAGCCTAGGGAGGACGAAAATGACCTAATTGATCATCCAATGACACAAACACACCTATTGGATGCACAAGATTGGTTAAAAACCCTAGTTGGACAAGAATAAGCCTAGGGAGGACGAAAATGACCTAATTGATCATCCAATGACACAAATGAACTTATTGGATGCACAAGATTGGTTAAAAACCCTTGTTGGACAAGAATATGCCTAGGGAGAACGAAAATGACCTAATTGATCATCCAATGACACAAATGAACTTATTGGATGCACAAGATTGGTTAAAAACCCTAGTTGTACAAAAATATGCCTAGGGAGGACGAAAATGACCTAATTGATCATCCAATGACACAAACACACCTATTGGATGCACAAGATTGGTTAAAAACCCTAATTGGACAAGAATAAGCCTAGGGAGGACGAAAATGACCTAATTGATCATCCAATGACACAAACACACCTATTGGATGCACAAGATTGGTTAAAAACCCTAATTGGACAAAAATATGCCTAGGGAGGACGAAAATGACCTAATTGGTCATCAAATGACACAAACACACCTATTGGATGCACAAGATTGGTTAAAAACCCTAATTGGACAAGAATAAGCCTATGGAGGACGAAAATGACCTAAATGTTAATCCAATGACACAACTCAACTTATTGGATGCACAAGATTGGTTAAAAACCCTAATTTGACAAGAATATACCTAGGGAGGACGAAAATGACCTAATTGATCATCCAATGACACAAACACACCTATTGGATGCACAAGATTGGTTAAAAACCCTAATTGGACAAGAATAAGCCTAGGGAGGACGAAAATGACCTAATTGATCATCCAATGACACAAACACACCTATTGGATGCACAAGATTGGTTAAAAACCCTAATTGGATAAGAATATGCCTAGGGAGAGCGAAAATGACCTAATTGATCTTCCAATGACACAAATGAACTTATTGGATGCACAAGATTAGTTAAAAACCCTAATTGGACAAGAATAAGCCTAGGGAGGACGAAAATGACCTAAATGTTAATCCAATGACACAAATGAACGTATTGGATGCACAAGATTGGTTAAAAACCCTAATTGGACAAGAATAAGCCTAGGGAGGACGAAAATAACCTAATTGATCATCCAATGACACAAACACACCTATTGGATGCACAAGATTGGTCTAAAACTCTAATTGGACAAGAATATGCCTAAGGAGTACGAAAATGACCTAAATGTTAATCCAATGACACAAATGAACGTATTGGATGCACAAGATTGGTTAAAAACCCTAATTGGACAAGAATAAGCCTAGGGAGGACGAATATGACCTAAATGTTAATCCAATGACACAACTCAACTTATTGGAAGCACAAGATTGGTTAAAAACCCTAATTGGACAAGAATAAGCCTAGGGAGGACGAAAATGACCTAATTGATCATCCAATGACACAAACACACCTATTGGATGCACAAGATCGGTTAAAAACCCTAATTGGACAAGAATAAGCCTAGGGAGGACGAAAATGACCTAAATGTTAATCCAATGACACAAACGAACTTATTGGATGCACAAGATTGGTTAAAAACCCTAATTGGACAAGAATAAGCCTAGGGAGGACGAAAATGACCTAATTGATCATCCAATGACACAAACACACCTATTGGATGCACAAGATTGGTTAAAAACCCTAATTGGACAAGAATAAGCCTAGGGAGGACGAAAATGACCTAATTGATCATCCAATGGCACAAACACACCTATTGGATGCACAAGATTGGTTTAAAACCCTAGTTGGAGAAGAATATGCCAAGGGTGGACGAAAATGACCTAATTGATCATCCAATGACACAAATGAACTTATTGGATGCACAAGATTGGTTAAAAACCCTAATTGGACAAGAATAAGCCTAGGGAGGACGAAAATGACCTAATTGATCATCCAATGACACAAACACACCTATTGGATGCACAAGATTGGTTAAAAACCCTAATTGGACAACAATATGCCTAGGGAGGACGAATATGACCTAAATGTGAATCCAATAACACAAATGAACTTATTGCATGCAAAAGATTGGTTAAAAACCCTAATTGGACAAGAATAAGCCTAGGGAGGACGAAAATGACCTAATTGATCATCCAATGACACAAACACACCTATTGGATGCACAAGATTGGTTAAAAACCCTAACTGGACAAGAATATGCCTAGGGAGGACGAAAATGACCTAAATGTTAATCCAATGACACAAATGAACTTATTGGATGCACAAGATTGGTTAAAAACCCTAATTGGACAAGAATAAGCCTAGGGAGGACGAAAATGACCTAATTGATCATCCAATGACACAAACACACCTATTGGATGCACAAGATTGGTTAAAAACCCAAATTGCACAAGAATATGCCTAGGGAGGAGGAAAGTGACCTAATTGATCATTCAATGACGCAAACACACCTATTGGATGCACAAGATTGGTTAAAAACCCTAATTCGACTAGAATATGCCTAGGGAGGACGAAAATGACCTAAATGTTAATCCAATGACACAAATGAACTTATTGGATGCACAAGATTGGTTAAAAACCCTAATTGGACAAGAATAAGCCTAGGGAGGACGAAAATGACCTAATTGATCATCCAATGACACAAACACACCTATTGGATGCACAAGATTGGTTAAAAACCCTAGTTGGACAAGAATATGCCTAGGGAGGACGAAAATGACCTAAATATTAATCCAATGACACAAACAAACTTATTGGATGCACAAGATTGGTTAAAAACCCTAATTGGACAAGAATAAGCCTAGGGAGGACGAAAATGACCTAATTGATCATCCAATGACACAAACACACCTATTGGATGCACAAGATTGGTTAAAAACCCTAGTTGGACAAGAACATGCCTAGGGAGGACGAAAATGACCTAATTGATCATCCAATGACACTAATGAACTTATTTGATGCACATGATTGGTTAAAAACCCTAATTGGACAAGAATAAGCCTAGGGAGGACGAAAATTACCTAATTGATCATCCAATGACACAAACACACCTATTGGATGCACAAGATTGGTTAAAAACCCTAATTGGACAAGAATTAGCCTAGGGAGGACGAAAATGACCTAATTGATCATCCAATGACACAAACACACCTATTGGAAGCACAAGATTGGTTAAAAAGCCTAATTGGACAAGAATATGCCTAGGGAGGACGAAAATGACCTAAATAATAATTCAATGACAAAAACAAACTTATTTGATGCACAAGATTGGTTAAAAACCCTAATTGGACAAGAATAAGCCTAGGGAGGACGAAAATGACCTAATTGATCATCCAATGACACAAACACACCTATTGGATGCACAAGATTGGTTAAAAACCCTAATTGGACAAGAATAAGCCTAGGGAGGACGAAAATGACCTAATTGATCATCCAATGACACAAACACACCTATTGGATGCACAAGATTGGTTAAAAACCCTAGTTAGACAAGAATATGCCTAGGGAGGACGAAAATGACCTAATTGATCACCCAATGACACAAATGAACTTATTGGATGCACAAGATTGGTTAAAAACCCTAATTGGACAAGAATAAGCCTAGGGAGGACGAAAATGACCTAATTGATCATCCAATGACACAAACACACCTATTGGATGCACAAGATTGGTTAAAAACCCAAGTTGGACAAGAATATGCCTAGGGAGGAGGAAAACGACCTAAATATTAATTCAATGACACAAAACAAAGTTATTGGATGCACAAGATTGGTTAAAAACCCTAATTAGACAAGAATAAGCCTAGGGAGGACGAAAATGACCTAATTGATCATCCAATGACACAAACACACCTATTGGATGCACAAGATTGGTTAAAAATCCTAATTGGACAAGAATAAGCCTAGGGAGGATAAAAATGACCTAATTGATCATCCAATGACACAAACACACCTATTGGATGCACAAGATTGGTTAAAAACCCTAATTGGACAAGAATAAGCCTAGGGAGGACGAAAATGACCTAATTGATCATCCAATGACACAAACACACCTATTGGATGCACAAGATTGGTTAAAAACCCTAATTGGACAAGAATAAGCCTAGGGAGGACGAAAATGACCTAATTGATCATCCAATCACACAAACACACCTATTGGATGCACAAGATTGGTTAAAAACCATAGTTGGACATGAATATGCCTAGGGAGGATGAAAATGACCTAATTGATCATCCAATGACACAAATGAACTTATTGGATGCACAAGATTGGTTAAAAACACTAATTGGACAAAAATAAGCCTAGGGAGGACAAAAATGACCTAATTGATCATCCAATGACACAAACACACCTATTGGATGCACAAGATTGGTTAAAAACCCTAATTGGACAAGAATAAGCCTAGGGAGGACGAAAATGACCTAATTGATCATCCAATGACACAAACACACCTATTGGATGCACAAGATTGGTTAAAAACCCTAATTGGACAAGAATAAGCCTAGGGAGGACGAAAATGACCTAATTGATCATCCAATGACACAAACACGCCTATTGGATGCACAAGATTGGTTAAAAACCATAATTGGACAAGAATATGCCTAGGGAGGACGAATATGACCTAAATGTTAATCCAATAACACAAATGAACTTATTGGATGCACAAGATTGGTTAAAAACCCTAATTGGACAAGAATAAGCCTAGGGAGGACAAAAATGACCTAATTGATCATCCAATGACACAAACACACCTATTGGATGCACAAGATTGGTTAAAAACCCTAATAGGACAAGAATAAGCCAAGGGAGGACGAAAATGACCTAATTGATCATCCAATGACACAAACACACCTATTGGATGCACAAGATTGGTTAAAAACCCTAATTGGACAAGAATAAGCCTAGGGAGGACGAAAATGACCTAATTGATCATCCAATGACACAAACACACCTATTGGATGCACAAGATTGGTTAAAAACCATAATTCGACAAGAATATGCCTAGGGAGGACGAATATGACCTAAATGTTAATCCAATAACACAAATGAACTTATTGGATGCACAAGATTGGTTAAAAACCCTAATTGGACAAGAATAAGCCTAGGGAGGACAAAAATGACCTAATTGATCATCCAATGACACAAACACACCTATTGGATGCACAAGATTGGTTAAAAACCTTAATTGGACAAGAATAAGCCTAGGGAGGACAAAAATGACCTAATTGATCATCCAATGACACAAACACACCTATTGGACGCACAAGATTGGTTAAAAACCTTAATTGGACAAGAATAAGCCTAGGGAGGACGAAAATGACCTAATTGATCATCCAATGACACAAACACACCTATTGGATGCACAAGATTGGTTAAAAACCCTAATTGGACAAGAATATGCCTAGGGAGGACGAAAATGACCTAATTGATCATCCAATGACACAAATGAACTTATTTGATGCACAAGATTAGTTAAAAACCCTAATTGATCATCCAATGACACAAACACACCTATTGGATGCACAAGATTGGTTAAAAACCCTAATTGGACAAGAATAAGCCTAGGGAGAACGAAAATGACCTAAATGTTAATCCAATGACACAACTCAACTTATTGGATGCACAAGATTGGTTAAAAACCCTAATTGGTCAAGAATAAGCCTAGGGAGGATGAAAATGACCTAATTGATCATCCAATGACACAAACACACCTATTGGATGCACAAGATTGGTTAAAAACCCTAATTGGACAAGAATATGCCTAGGGAGGACGAAAATGACTTAAATGTTAATCCAATGACACAACTCAACTTATTGGATGCACAAGATTGGTTCAAAACCCTAATTGGACAAGAATTAGCCTAGCGAGGACGAAAATGACCTAAATGCTAATCCAATGACACAACTCAACTTATTGTATGCACAAGATTGGTTAAAAACCCTAATTGGGAAAGAATAAGCCTAGGGAGGACGAAAATGACCTAATTGATCATCCAATGACACAAACACACCTATTGGATGCACAAGATTGGTTAAAAACCCTAATTGGACAAGAATAAGCCTAGGGAGGACGAAAATGACCTAATTGATCATCCAATGACACAAACACACCTATTGGATGCACAAGATTGGTTAAAAACCCTAATTGGACAAGAATATGCCTAGGGAGGTGGAAAATGACCTAATTGATCATTCAATGACACAAACAAAGTTATTGGATGCACAAGATTGGTTAAAAACCCTAATTGGACAAGAATAAGCCTAGGGAGGACCAAAATGACCTAATTGATCATCCAATGACACAAACACACCTATTGGATGCACAAGATTGGTTAAAAACCCTAATTGGACAAGAATATGCCTAGGGAGGACGAAAATGACCTAATTGATCATCCAATGACACAAACATACCTATTGGATGCACAAGATTGGTTAAAAACCCTAATTAAACAAGAATATGCCTAGGGAGGATGAAAATGACCTAATTGATCATCCAATGACACAAACACACCTATTGGAGGCACAAGATTGGTTAAAAACCCTAATTTGACAAGAATATGCCTAGGGAGGACGAAAATGACCTAAATATTTATTCAACACAAATAAACTTATTGGATGCACAAGATGGGTTAAAAACCCTGATTGGTCGAGAATAAGTCTAGGGAGGACGAAAATGACCTAATTGATCATCCAATGACACAAACGCACCTACTGGATGCATAAGATTGGTTAAAAACCCAATTTGGACAAGAATAAGCCTAGGGAGGACGAAAATGGCCTAATTGATCATCCAAGGACACAAACACACCTATTGGATGCACAAGATTGGTAAAAAAAACCCTAATGGGACAAGAATATGCCTAGGGAGGACGAAAATGACCTAATTGATCATCCAATGACACAAACACACCTATTGGATGCACAAGATTGGTTAAAAACCCTAATAGGACAAGAATAAGCCTAGGGAGGACGAAAATGACCTAATTGATCATCCAATGACACAAAACACCTATTGGATGCACAAGATTGATTAAAAACCCTAGTTGGACAAGAATATGCCTATGGAGGACGAAAATGACCTAATTGATCATCCAATGACACAAACACACCTATTGGATGCACAAGATTGGTTAAAAACCCTAATTGGACAAGAATATGCCTAGGGAGGACGAAAATGACCTAAATATTAATTCAATGACACAAACAAACTTATTGGATGCACAAGATTGGTTAAAAACCCTAATTGGAAAAGAATATGCCTAGGGAGGACGAATATGACCTAAATCTGAATCCAATGACACAAATGAACTTATTGGATGCACAAGATTGGTTAAAACCCCTTATTGGACAAGAATAAGCCTAGGGAGGACGAAAATGACCTAATTGATCATCCAATGACACAAACACACCTATTGGATGCCCAAGATTGGTTAAAAACCCTAATTGGATAAGAATATGCCTAGGGAGGACGAAAATGACCTAATTGATCATCCAATGACACAAACACACCTATTGGATGCACAAGATTGGTTAAAAACCCTAATTTGACAAGAATATGCCTAGGGAGGACGAAAATGACCTAAATATTATTTCAACACAAATGAACTTATTGGATGCACAAGATGGGTTAAAAACCTTGATTGGTCGAGAATAAGCCTAAGGAGGACGAAAATGACCTAAATGTTAATCCAATGACACAACTCAACTTATTGGACGCACAAGATTGGTTAAAAACCCTAATTGGACAAGAATAAGCCTAGGGAGGACGAAAATGACCTAATTGATCATCCAATGACACAAACACACCTATTGGATGCACAAGATTGGTTAAAAACCCTAATTGGACAAGAATATGCCTAGGGAGGACGAAAATGACATAATTGATCATTCAATGACACAAACACACCTATTGGATGCACAAGATTGGTTAAAAACCCTAATTGGACAAGAATATGCCTAGGGAGGACGAAAATGACATAATTGACCATCCAATGACACAAACACACCTATTGGATGCACAAGATTGGTTAAAAACCCTAACTGGACAAGAATATGCCTAGGGTGGACGAAAATGACATAATTGATCATCCAATGACACAATCACACCTATTGGATGCACAAGGTTGGTTAAAAACCCAAATTGGACAAGAATAAGCCTAGGGAGGACGAAAATGACCTAATTGATCATCCAATGACACAAACACACCTATTGGATGCACAAGATTGGTTAAAAACCCTAATTGGACAAGAATATGACTAGGGAGGACGAAAATGACCTAAATTTAAATTCAATGACACAAACAAAGTTATTGGATGCACAAGATTGGTTAAAAACCCTAATTGGACAAGAATAAGCCTAGGGAGGACGAAAATGACCTAATTGATCATCCAATGACACAAACACACCTATTGGATGCACAAGATTGGTTAAAAACCCTAATTGGACAAGAATAAGCCTAGGGAGGACGAAAATGACCTAATTGATCATCCAATGACACAAACACACCTATTGGATGCACAAGATTGGTTAAAAACCCTAATTGGACAAGAATATGCCTAGGGAGGACGAAAATGACCTAAATGTTAATCCAATGACACAAATGAACTTATTGGATGCACAAGATTGGTTAAAAACCTAATTCGACAAAAATAAGCCTAGGGAGAATGAAAATGACCTAAATATTAATCCAATGACACAACTCAACTTATTGGATGCACAAGATTGGTTAAAAACCCTAATTGGACAAGAATAACCCTAGGGAGGACGAAAATGACCTAATTGATCATCCAATGACACAAACACACCTATTGGATGCACAAGATTGGTTAAAAACCCTAATTGGACAAGAATAAGCCTAGGGAGGACGAAAATGACCTAATTGATCATCCAATGACACAAACACACCTATTTGATGGACAAGATTGGTTAAAAACCCTAATTGGACAAGAATAAGCCTAGGGAGGACGAAAATGACCTAATTGATCATCCAATGACACAAACACACCTATTAGATGCACAAGATTGGTTAAAAACCCTAATTGGACAAGAATATGCCTAGGGAGGAGGAAAATGACCTAAATATTAATTCAATGACACAAACAAACTTATTGGATGCACAAGATTGGTTAAAAACCCTAATTGGACAAGAATAAGCCTAGGGAGGACGAAAATGACCTAATTGATCATCCAGTGACACAAACACACCTATTGGATGCACAAGATTGGTTAAAAACCCTAATTGAACATGAATAAGCCTAGGGAGGACGAAAATGACCTAATTGATCATCCAATGACACAAACACACCTATTGGATGCACAAGATTGGTTAAAAACCCTAATTGGACAAGAATATGCCTAGGGAGGACGAAAATGACCTCAATGTAAATCCAATGACACAAATGAACTTATTGGATGCACAAGATTGGTTAAAAACCCTAATTGGACAAGAATAAGCCTAGGGAGGACGAAAATGACCTAATTGATCATCCAATGACACAAACACACCTATTGGATGCACAAGATTGGTTAAAAACCCTAATTGGACAAGAATATGCCTAGGGAGGACGAAAATGACCTAAATGTTAATCCAATGACACAACTCAACTTAGTGGATGCACAAGATTGGTTAAAAACCCTAATTGGACAAGAATAAGCCTAGGGAGGACGAAAATAACCTAATTGATCATCCAATGACACAAACACACCTATTGGATGCACAAGATTGGTTAAAAACCCTAATTGGACAAGAATTAGCCTAGGGAGGACGAAAATGACCTAATTGATCATCCAATGACACAAACACACCTATTGGAAGCACAAGATTGGTTAAAAAGCCTAATTGGACAAGAATATGCCTAGGGAGGACGAAAATGACCTAAATAATAATTCAATGACAAAAACAAACTTATTTGATGCACAAGATTGGTTAAAAACCCTAATTGGACAAGAATAAGCCTAGGGAGGACGAAAATGACCTAATTGATCATCCAATGACACAAACACACCTATTGGATGCACAAGATTGGTTAAAAACCCTAATTGGACAAGAATAAGCCTAGGGAGGACGAAAATGACCTAATTGATCATCCAATGACACAAACACACCTATTGGATGCACAAGATTGGTTAAAAACCCTAGTTAGACAAGAATATGCCTAGGGAGGACGAAAATGACCTAATTGATCACCCAATGACACAAATGAACTTATTGGATGCACAAGATTGGTTAAAAACCCTAATTGGACAAGAATAAGCCTAGGGAGGACGAAAATGACCTAATTGATCATCCAATGACACAAACACACCTATTGGATGCACAAGATTGGTTAAAAACCCTAATTGGACAAGAATATGCCAGAATATGCCTAGGGAGGACGTAAATGACCTAATTGATCATCCAATGACACAAATGAACTTATTGGATGCACAACTTTGGTTAAAAACCCTAATTGGAAAAGAATATGCCTAGGGAGGACGAAAATGACCTAAATGTTAATCCAATGAAACAAACACACCTATTGGATACACACGATTGGTTAAAAACCCTAATTGGACAAGAATATGCCTAGGGAGGACGAAAATGACCTAAATGTTAATGCAATGACACAAATGAACTTATTGGATGCCCAAGATTGGTTAAAAACCCTAATTGGACAAGAATAAGCCTAGGGAGGACGAAAATAACCTAATTGATCATCCAATGACACAAACAGACCTATTGGATGCACAAGATTGGGTAAAAACCCTAATTGGACAAGAATATGCATAGGAAGGACGAAAATAACCTAAATATTAATTCAATGACACAAACAAACTTATTGGATGCACAAGATTGGTTAAAAACCCTAATTGGACAAGAATAAGCCTAGGGAGGACGAAAATGACCTAATTGATCATCCAATGACACAAACACACCTATTGGATGCACAAGATTGGTTAAAAACCCTAATTGGACAAGAATATGCCTAGGGAGGACGAAAATGACCTAAATATTAATTCAATGACACAAACAAACTTATTGGATGCACAAGATTGGTTAAAAACCCTAATTAGAAAAGAATATGCCTAGGGAGGACGAATATGACCTAAATCTGAATCCAATGACACAAATGAACTTATTGGATGCACAAGATTGGTTAAAAACCCTAATTGGACAAGAATAACCCTAGGGAGAATGAAAATGACCTAAATGTTAATCCAATGACACAACTCAACTTATTGGATGCACAAGATTGGTTAAAAACCCTAATTGGACAAGAATAAGCCTAGGGAGGACGAAAATGACCTAATTGATCATCCAATGACACAAACACACCTATTGGATGCACAAGATTGGTTAAAAACCCTAATTGGATAAGAATATGCCTAGGGAGGACGAAAATGACCTAATTGATCATCCAATGACACAAACACACCTATTGGATGCACAAGATTGGTTAAAAACACTAATTTGACAAGAATATGCCTAGGGAGGACGAAAATGACCTAAATATTAATTCAACACAAATGAACTTATTGGATGCACAAGATGGGTTAAAAACCCTGATTGGTCGAGAATAAGCCTAGGGAGGACGAAAATGACCTAAATGTTAATCCAATGACACAAGTCAACTTATTGGATGCACAAGATTGGTTAAAAACCCTAATTGGACAAGAAGAAGCCTAGGGAGGACGAAAATGACCTAATTGATCATCCAAAGACACAAACACCCCTATTGGATGCACAAGATTGGTTAAAAACCCTAGTTGGACCAGAATATTCCTAGGGAGGACGAAAATGACCTAATTGATCATCCAATGTCACAAATGAACTTATTGGATGCACAAGATTGGTTAAAAACCCTAATTGGACAAGAATAAGCCTAGGGAGGACGAAAATGACCTAATTGATCATCCAATGACACAAACACACCTATTGGATGCAGAAGATTGGTTAAAAACCCTAATTGGACAATAATAAGCCTAGGGAGGGCGAAAATGACCTAATTGAACATCCAATGACTCAAACACACCTATTGGATGCACAAGATTGGTTAAAAACCCTAATTGGACAAGAATATGCCTAGGGAGGACGAAAATGACATAATTGATCATCCAATGACACAAACACACCTATTGGATGCACAAGATTGGTTAAAAACCCTAATTGGACAAGAATATGCCTAGGGAGGACGAAAATGACCTAATTGATCATCCAATGACACAAAGACACCTATTGGATGCACAAGATTGGTTAAAAACCCTAATTGGACAAGAATATGCCTAGGGAGGTGGAAAATGACCTAATTGATCATTCAATGACACAAACAAAGTTATTTGATGCACAAGATTGGTTAAAAACCCTAATTGGACAAGAATAAGCCTAGGGAGGACGAAAATGAACTAATTGATCATCCAATGACACAAACACACCTATTGGATGCACAAGATTGGTTAAAAACCCTAATTGGACAAGAATATGCCTAGGGAGGACGAAAATGACCTAATTGATCATCCAATGACACAAACATACCTATTGGATGCACAAGATTGGTTAAAAACCCTAATTAAACAAGAATATGCGTAGGGAGGACGAAAATGACCTAATTGATCATCCAATGACACAAACACACCTATTGGAGGCACAAGATTGGTTAAAAACCCTAATTTGACAAGAATATGCCTAGGGAGGACGAAAATGACCTAAATATTTATTCAACACAAATAAACTTATTGGATGCACAAGATGGGTTAAAAACCCTGATTGGTCGAGAATAAGCCTAGGGAGGACGAAAATGACCTAAATGTTAATCCAATGACACTACTCAACTTATTGGATGCACAAGATTGGTTAAAAACCCTAATTGGACCAGGGAAAGCCTAGGGACGACGAAAATGACCTAATTGATCATCCAATGACACAAACATACCTATTGGTTGCACAAGATTGGTTAAAAACCCTAATTAAACAAGAATATGCCTAGGGAGGACGAAAATGACCTAATTGATCATCCAATGACACAAACACACCTATTGGATGCACAAAATTGGTTAAAAACCCTAATTGGACAAGAATAAGCCTAGGGAGGATGAAAATGACCTAAATATTAATTCAATGACACAAACAAACTTATTGGATGCACAAGATTGGTTAAAAACCCTAATTGGACAAGAATAAGCCTAGGGAGGACGACAATGACCTAATTGATCATCCAATGACACAAACACACCTATTGGATGCACAAGATTGGTTAAAAACCCTAATTGGACAAGAATATGCCTATGGAGGACGAAAATGACCTAAATATTAATTCAACACAAATGAACTTATTGGATGCACAAGATGGGTTAAAAACCCTATTTGGTCGAGAATAAGCCTAGGGACGACGAAAATGACCTAATTGATCATCCAATGACACAAACATACCTATTGGATGCACAAGATTGGTTAAAAACCCTAATTAAACAAGAATATGCCTAGGGAGGACGAAAATGACCTAATTGATCATCCAATGACACAAACACACCAATTGGATGCAGAAGATTGGTTAAAAACCCTAATTGGACAAGAATAAGCCTAGGGAGGACGAAAATGACCTAAATATTAATTCAATGACACAAACAAACTTATTGGTTGCACAAGATTGGTTAAAAACCCTAGTTGGACAAGAATATGCCTAGGGAGGACGAATATGACCCAATTGAAGATCCAATGACACAAATGAACTTATTGGATGCACAAGATTGGTTAAAACCCTAATTGGACAAGAATAAGCCTAGGGAGGACGAAAATGACCTAATTGATCATCCAATGACACAAACACACCTATTGGATGCACAAGATTGATTAAAAACCCTAATTGGACAAGAATATGCCTAGGGAGGACGAAAATGACCTAAATATTTATTCAATGACACAAACAAACTTATCT
>JBBPBR010001802.1:0-13529 GCA_037974775.1 Cicer pinnatifidum | reverse complement strand
ACAAATGAACTTATTGGATGCACAAGATTGGTTAAAAACCTAATTGGACAAGAATAAGCCTTGGGAGAATGAAAATGACCTAAATGTTAATCCAATGACACAACTCAACTTATTGGATGCACAAGATTGGTTAAAAACCCTCATTGGACAAGAATAAGCCTAGGGAGGACGAATATGACCTAAATGTTAATCCAATAACACAAATGAACTTATTGGATGCACAAGATTGGTTAAAAACTCTAATTGGACAAGAATAAGCCTAGGGAGAACGAAAATTTCCTAAATAATAATCCAATGACACAACTCAACTTATTGGATGCACAAGATTGGTTAAAATCCCAAATTGGACAAGAATAAGCCTAGGGAGGACGAAAATGACCTAATTGATCATCCAATGACACAGACACACCTATTGGATGCACAAGATTGGTTAAAAACCCTAGTTGGACAAGAATATGCCTAGGGAGGACGAAAATGACCCAATTGATCATCCAATGACACAAATGAACTTATTGGATGCACAAGATTGGTTAAAACCCTAATTCGACAAGAATAAGCCTAGGGAGAACGAAAATGACCTAATTGATCATCCAATGACACAAACACACCTATTGGATGCACAAGATTGATTAAAAACCCTAATTGGACAAGAATATGCCTAGGGAGGACGAAAATGACCTAAATATTAATTCAATGACACAAACAAACGTATTGGATGCACAAGATTGGTTAAAAACCCTAATTGGACAAGAATAAGCCTAGGGAGGACGAAAATGACCTAATTGATCATCCAATGACACAAACACACCAATTGGATGCACAAGATTGGTTAAAAACCCTAATTGGACAAGAGTAATCCTAGGAAGGACGAAAATAACCTAATTGATCATCCAATGACACAAATACACCTATTGGATGCACAAGATTGGTTAAAAACCCTAATTGGACAAGAATATGCCTAGGGAGGACGAAAATGACCTAAATATTAATTCAATGACACAAACAAAGTTATTGGATGCACAAGATTGATTAAAAACCCTAATTTGACAAGAATAAGTCTATGTAGGATGAAAATGACCTAATTGATCATCCAATGACACAAACACACCTATTGGATGCACAAGATTGGTTAAAAACCCTAATTGGACAAGAATAAGCCTAGGGAGGACGAAAATGACCTAATTGATCATCCAATGACACAAACACACCTATTAGATGCAAAGATTGGTTAAAAACCCTAATTGGACAAGAATATGCCAAGGGAGGACGAAAATGACCTAAATGTTAATCCAATGACACAAATGAACTTATTGGATGCACAAGATTGGTTAAAAACCCTAATTGGACAAGAATAAGCCTAGGGAGGATCAAAGTGACCTAATTGATCATCCAATGAGATAAACACTCCTATTGGATGCACAAGATTGGTTAAAAACCCTAATTGGACAAGAATATGCCTAGGGAGGACGAAAATGACCTAAATATTAATTCAATGACACAAACAAACTTATTGGATGCACAAGATTGGTTAAAAACCCTAATTGGAAAAGAATATGCCTAGGGAGGACGAATATGATCTAAATGTGAATCCAATGACACAAATGAACTTATTGGATGCACAAGATTGGTTAAAAACCTAATTGGACAAGAATAAGCCTAGGGAGAACGAAAATGACCTAATTGATCATCCAATGACACAAACACACCTATTGGATGCACAAGATTGATTAAAAACCCTAATTGGACAAGAATATGCCTAGGGAGGACGAAAATGACCTAAATATTAATTCAATGACACAAACAAACGTATTGGATGCACAAGATTGGTTAAAAACCCTAATTGGACAAGAATAAGCCTAGGGAGGACGAAAATGACCTAATTGATCATCCAATGACACAAACACACCAATTGGATGCACAAGATTGGTTAAAAACCCTAATTGGACAAGAATATGCCTAGGGAGGACGAAAATGACCTAAATATTAATTCAATGACCGAACTCAACTTATTGGATGCACAAGATTGGTTAATAACCCTAATTGGATAAGAATATGCCTAGGGAGGACGAAAATAAGCTAAATGTTAATCCAATGACACAAATGAACTTATTGGATGCACAAGATTGGTTAAAAACCCTAATTGGACAAGAATAAGCCTAGGGAGGACGAAAATGACCTAATTGATCATCCAATGACACAAACACACCTATTGGATGCACAAGATTGGTTAAAAACCCTAATTGGACAAGAATAAGCCTAGGGAGGACCAAAATGACCTAATTGATCATCCAATGACACAAACACACCTATTGGATGCACAAGAATGGTTAAAAACCCTAATTGGACAAGAATATGCTTAGGGAGGACGAAAATGACCTAATTGATCATCCAATGACACAAACACATCTATTGGATGCACAAGATTGGTTAAAAACCCTAATTGGACAAGAATATGATTAGGGAGGACGAAAATGACCTAATTGATCATCCAATGACACATACACATCTATTGGATGCACAAGATTGGTTAAAAACCCTAATTGGACAAGAATATGCTTAGGGAGGATGAAAATGACCTAAATGATCATCCAATGACTCAAACACTCCTATTGGATGCACAAGATTGGTTAAAAACCCTAATTGGACAAGAATATGCCTAGGGAGGACGGATATGACCTAAATGTTAACCCAATGACACAAATGAACTTATTGGATGCACAAGATTGGTTAAAAACCCTAATTGGACAAGAATAAGCCTAGGGAGGACGAAAATGACCTAATTGATCATCCAATGACACAAACACACCTATTGGATGCACAAGATTGGTTAAAAACCCTAATTGGACAAGAATAAGCCTAGGGAGGACGAAAATGACCTAATTGATCATCCAATGACACAAACACACCTATTGGATGCACAAGATTGGTTAAAAACCCTAGTTGGACAAGAAAATGCCAAGGGAGGACGAAAATGACCTAATTGATCATCCATTGACACTAATGAACTTATTGGATGCACAAGATTGGTTAAAAACCCTAATTGGACAAGAATAAGCCTAGGGAGGACAAAAATGACCTAATTGATCATCCAATGACACAAACACACCTATTTGATGCACAAGAATGGTTAAAAACCCTAATTGGACAAGAATATGCTTAGGGAGGACGAAAATGACCTAATTGATCATCCAATGACACAAACACATCTATTGGATGCACAAGATTGGTTAAAAACCCTAATTGGACAAGAATATGCTTAGGGAGGACGAAAATGACCTAATCGATCATCCAATGACACAAACACACCTATTGGATGCACAAGATTAGTTAAAAACCCTAATTGGACAAGAATATGCCTAGGGAGGACGAATATGAACTAAATGTTAATCCAATAACACAAATGAACTTATTGGATGCACAAGATTGGTTAAAAACCCTAATTGGACAAGAATATGCCTAGGGAGGACGGATATGACCTAAATGTTAATCCAATGACACAAATGAACTTATTGGATGCACAAGATTGGTTAAAAACCCTAATTGGACAAGAATAAGCCTAGGGAGGACGAAAATGACCTAATTGATCATCCAATGACACAAACACACCTATTGGATGCACAAGATTGGTTAAAAACCCAAATTGGACAAGAATATGCCTAGGGAGGACGAAAATGACCTAAATATTAATTCAATGACACAAACAAAGTTATTGGATGCACAAGATTGGTTAAAAACCCTAATTGGGCAAGAATATGCCTAAGGAGGACGAATATGACCTAAATGTTAATCCAATAGCACAAATGAACTTATTGGATGCACAAGATTGGTTAAAAACCCTAATTGGACAAGAATATGCCTAGGGAGGACGGATATGACCTAAATGTTAATCCAATGACACAAATGAACTTATTGGATGCACAAGATTGGTTAAAAACCCTAATTGGACAAGAATAAGCCTAGGGAGGACGAAAATGACCTAATTGATCATCCAATGACACAAACACACCTATTGGATGCACAAGATTGGTTAAAAACCCTAATTGGACAAGAATAAGCCTAGGGAGGACGAAAATGACCTAATTGATCATCCAATGACACAAACACACCTATTGGATGCACAAGATTGGTTAAAAACCCAAATTGGACAAGAATATGCCTAGGGAGGACGAAAATGACCTCATTGATCATCCAATGACACAAACACACCTATTGGATGCACAAGATTGGTTAAAAACCCTAATTGGACAAGAATAAGCCTAGGGAGAACGAAAATGACCTAAATGTTAATCCAATGACACAACTCAACTTATTGGATGCACAAGATTGGTTAAAAACCCTAATTGGACAAGAATAAGCCTAGGGAGGACGAAAATGACCTAATTGATCATCCAATGACACAAACACACCTATTGGATGCACAAGATTGGTTAAAAACCCTAATTGGACAAGAATAAGCCTAGGGAGGACGAAAATGACCTAATTGATCATCCAATGACACAAACAGACCTATTGGATGCACAAGATTGGTTAAAAACCCTAATTGGACAAGAATATGCCTATGGAGGACGAAAATGACCTAATTGATCATCCAATGACACAAACACACCTATTGGATGCACAAGATCGGTTAAAAACCCTAATTGGACAAGAATAAGCCTAGGGAGGACGAAAATGACCTAATTGATCATCCAAAGACACAAACACACCTATTGGATGCACAAGATTGGTTAAAAACCCTAATTGGACAAGAATAAGCCTAGGGAGGACGAAAATGACCTAATTCATCATCCAATGACACAAACACACCTATTGGATGCACAAGATTGGTTAAAAACGCTAATTGGACAAGAATATGCCTAGGGAGGACGAAAATGACCTAAATTGATCATCCAATGACACAAACACACCTATTGGATGCACAAGATTGGTTAAAAACCCTAATTGGACAATAATATGCCTAGGGAGGACGAAAATGACCTAAATGTTAATCCAATGACACAAATGAACTTATTGGATGCTCAAGATTGGTTCAAAACCCTAATTGGACAAGAATAAGCCTAGGGAGGACGAAAATGACCTAATTGATCATCCAATGACACAAACACACCTATTGGATGCACAAGATTGGTTAAAAACCCTAATTGGACAAGAATAAGCCTAGGGAGGACAAAAATGACCTAATTGATCACCCAATGATACAAACACACCTATTGGATGCACAAGATTGGTTAAAAACCCTAATTGGACAAGAATAAGCCTAGGGAGGACGAAAATGACCTAATTGATCATCCAATGACACAAACACACCTATTGGATGCACAAGATTGGTTAAAAACCCTAATTGGACAAGAATAAGCCTAGGGAGGACGAAAATGACCTAATTGATCATCCAATGACACAAACACACCTATTGGATGCACAAGATTGGTTAAAAACCCTAATTGGACAAGAATAAGCCTAGGGAGGACGAAAATGACCTAATTGATCATCCAATGACACAAACACATCTATTGGAAGCACAAGATTGGTTAGAAACCCTAGTTGGACAAGAATATGCCTAGGGAGGACGAAAATGACCTAATTGATCATCCAATGACACAAATGAACTTATTGGATGCACAAGATTGCTTAAAAACCCTAATTGGACAAAAATAAGCATAGAAAGGACGAAAATGACCTAATTGATCATCCAATGACACAAACACACCTATTGGATGCACAAGATTGGTTAAAAACCCTAATTGGACAAGAATAAGCCTAGGGAGGACGAAAATGACCTAATTGATCATCCAATGACACAAACACACCTATTGGATGCACAAGATTGGTTAAAAACCCTAATTGGACAAGAATAAGCCTAGGGAGGACGAAAATGACCTAATTGATCATCCAATGACACAAACACACCTATTGGATGCACAAGATTGGTTAAAAACCCTAATTGGACAAGAATAAGCCTAGGGAGGACGAAAATGACCTAATTGATCATCCAATGACACAAACACACCTATTGGATGCACAAGATTGGTTAAAAACCCTAATTGGACAAGAATAAGCCTAGGGAGAATGAAAATGACCTTAATGTTAATCCAATGACACAACTCAACTTATTGGATGCACAAGATTGGTTAAAAACCCTAATTGGACAAGAATAAGCCTAGGGAGGACGAAAATGACCTAATTGATCATCCAATGACACAAACACACCTATTGGATGCACAAGATTGGTTAAAAACCCTAATTGGACAAGAATAAGCCTAGGGAGGACGAAAATGACCTAATTGATCATCCAATGACACAAACACACCTATTAGATGCACAAGATTGGTTAAAAACCCTAATTGGACAAGAATATGCCTAGGGATGACGAAAATGACCTAAATATTAATTCAATGACACAAACAAAGTTAATGGATGCACAAGATTGGTTAAAAACCTTAATTGGACAAGAATAAGCCTAGGGAGGACGTAAATGACCTAATTGATCATCCAATGTCCCAAACAAACCTATTGGATGCACAAGATTGGTTAAAAACCCTAATTGGACAAGAATAAGCCTAGGGAGGACGAAAAAGACCTAATTGATCATCCAATGACACAAACACACCTATTGGATGCACAAGATTGGTTAAAAACCCTAATTGGACAAGAATAAGCCTAGGGAGGACGAAAACGACCTAATTGATCATCTATTGCCACAAACACACCTATTGGATGCACAAGATTGGTTAAACACCTATTGGTTGCACAAGATTGGTTAAAAACCCTAATTGGACAAGAATAAGCCTAGGGAGGACGAAAATAATCTAATTGATCATCCAATGACACATACACACCTATTGGATGCACAAGATTGGTTAAAAACCCTAATTGGACAAGAATATGCCTAGGGAGGACGAAAATGACCTAAATGTTAATCCAATGACACAAATAAATTTATTGGATGCACTAGATTGGTTAGAAACCCTAATTGGACAAGAATAAGCCTAGGGAGGACGAAAATGACCTAATTGATCATCCAATGACACAAACACACCTATTGGATGCACAAGATTGGTTAAAAACCCTAATTGGACAAGAATAAGCCTAGGGAGGACGAAAACGACCTAATTGATCATCTATTGCCACAAACACACCTATTGGATGCACAAGATTGGTTAAACACCTATTGGTTGCACAAGATTGGTTAAAAACCCTAATTGGACAAGAATAAGCCTAGGGAGGACGAAAATAATCTAATTGATCATCCAATGACACATACACACCTATTGGACGCACAAGATTGGTTAAAAACCCTAATTGGACAAGAATATGCCTAGGGAAGACGAAAATGACCTAAATATTAATTCAATGACACAAACAAACTTATCGGATGCACAAGATTGGCTAAAAACCCTAATTGGACAAGAATAAGCCTAGGGAGGACGAAAATGACCTAATTGATCATCCAATGACACAAACACACCTATAGGATGCAGAAGATTGGTTAAAAACCCTAACTAGACAAGAATATGCCTAGGGAAGACGAAAATGACCTAAATATTAATTCAATGACACAAACAAACTGATCGGATGCACAAGATTGGTTAAAAACCCTAATTGGACAAGAATAAGCCTAGGGAGGACGAAAATGACCGAATTGATCATCCAATGACGCAAACACACCTATTAGATGCACAAGATTGGTTAAAAACCCTAATTGGACAAGAATAAGCCTAGGGAGGACGAAAATGACCTAATTGATCATCCAATGACACAAACACACCTATTGGATGCACAAGATTGGTTAAAAACCCTAATTGGACAAGAATATGCCTAGGGAGGACGAAAATGACCTAATTGATCATCCAATGACACAAACAAACCTATTGGATGAACAAGATTGGTTAAAAACCCTAATTGGACAAGAATATGCCTAGGGAAGACGAAAATGACCTAAATATTAATTCAATGACACAAACAAACTTATCGGATGCACAAGATTGGTTAAAAACCCTAATTGGACAAGAATAAGCCTAGGGAGGACGAAAATGACCTAATTGACCATCCAATGACACAAACACACCTATTGGATGCACAAGATTGGTTAAAAACCCTAATTGGACAAGAATAAGCCTAGGGAGGACGAAAACGACCTAATTGATAATCTATTGCCACAAACACACCTATTGGATGCACAAGATTGGTTAAACACCTATTGGTTGCACAAGATTGGTTAAAAACCCTAATTGGACAAGAATAAGCCTAGGGAGGACGAAAATGACCTAATTGATCATCCAATGACACAAACACACCTATTGGATGCACAAGATTGGTTAAAAACCCTAATTGGACAAGAATATGCCTAGGGAAGACGAAAATGACCTAAATATTAATTCAATGACACAAACAAGCTTATCGGATGCACAAGATTGGTTAAAAACCCTAATTGGACAAGAATAAGCCTAGGGAGGACGAAAATGACCTAATTGCTCATCCAATGACACAAACACACCTATTGGATGCACAAGATTGGTTAAAAACCCTAATTGGACAAGAATAAGCCTAGGGAGGACGAAAATGACCTAATTGATCATCCAATGACACAAACACACCTATTGGATGCACAAGATTGGTTAAAAACCCTAATTGAACAAGAATAAGCATAGAAAGGACGAAAATGACCTAATTGATCATTCAATGACACAAACACACCTATTGGATGCACAAGATTGGTTAAAATCTCTAATTGGACAAGAATATGCATAGGGAGAACGAAAATGACCTAAATGTTAATCCAATAACACAAATGAACTTATTGGATGCACAAGATTGGTTAAAAACCCTAATTGGACAAGAATAAGCCTAGGGAGGACGAAAATGACCTAAATGCTAATCCAATGACACAACTCAACTTATTGGATGCACAAGATTGGTTAAAAACCCTAATTGGGCAAGTATAAGCCTAGGGAGGACGAAAATGACCTAATTGATCATCCAATGACACAAACACACCTATTGGATGCACAAGATTGATTAAAAACCCTAATTGGACAAGAATATGCCTAGGGAGAACGAAAATGACCTAAATTGATCATCCAATGACACAAACACACCTATTGGATGCACAAGATTGGTTAAAAACCCTAATTGGACAAGAATAAGCCTAGGGATGACGAAAATGATCTAATTGATCATCCATTGCCACAAACACACCTATTGGATGCACAAGATTGGTTAAAAACCCTAATTGGACAAGAATATGCCTAGGGAGGACGAAAATGACCTAATTGATCATCCAATGACACAAACACACCTATTGGATGCACAAGATTGGTTAAAAACCCTAATTGGACAAGAATTAGCCTAGGGAGGACGAAAATGACCTAATTGATCATCCAATGACACAAACACACCTATTGGAAGCACAAGATTGGTTAAAAAGCCTAATTGGACAAGAATATGCCTAGGGAGGACGAAAATGACCTAAATAATAATTCAATGACAAAAACAAACTTATTTGATGCACAAGATTGGTTAAAAACCCTAATTGGACAAGAATAAGCCTAGGGAGGACGAAAATGACCTAATTGATCATCCAATGACACAAACACACCTATTGGATGCACAAGATTGGTTAAAAACCCTAATTGGACAAGAATAAGCCTAGGGAGGACGAAAATGACCTAATTGATCATCCAATGACACAAACACACCTATTGGATGCACAAGATTGGTTAAAAACCCTAGTTAGACAAGAATATGCCTAGGGAGGACGAAAATGACCTAATTGATCACCCAATGACACAAATGAACTTATTGGATGCACAAGATTGGTTAAAAACCCTAATTGGACAAGAATAAGCCTAGGGAGGACGAAAATGACCTAATTGATCATCCAATGACACAAACACACCTATTGGATGCACAAGATTGGTTAAAAACCCTAGTTGGACAAGAACATGCCTAGGGAGGACAAAAATGACCTAATTGATCATCCAATGACACCAATGAACTTATTGGATGCACAAGATTGGTTAAAAACCCTAATTGGACAAGAATAAGCCTAGGGAGGACGAAAATGACCTAATTGATCATCCAATGACACAAACACACCTATTGGATGCACAAGATTGGTTAAAAACCCTAATTGGACAAGAATATGCCTAGGGAGGACGAAAATGACCTAAATATTAATTCAATGAAACACACAAACTTATTGGATGCACAAGATTGGTTAAAAACCCTAATTGGACAAGAATAAGCCTAGGGAGGACGAAAATGACCTAATTGATCATCCAATGACACAAACACACCTATTGGATGCACAAGATTGGTTAAAAACCCTAATTGGACAAGAATAAGCCTAGGGAGGACGAAAATGACCTAATTGATCATCCAATGACACAAACACACCTATTGGATGCACAAGATTGGTTAAAAACCCTTATTGGACAAGAATATGCCTATGGAGGACGAAAATTACCTAAATATTAATTCAATGACACAAACAAAGTTATTGGATGCTCAAGATTGGTTAAAAACCCTAATTGGACAAGAATAAGCATAGGGAGGACGTAAATGACCTAATTTATCATCCAATGACACCAACACACCTATTGGATGCACAAGATTGGTTAAAAACCCTAATTGGACAAGAATATGCCTAGGGAGGACGAAAATGACCTAATTGATCATCCAATGACACAAACACACCTATTGGATGCACAAGATTGGTTAAAAACCCTAATTGGACAAGAATAAGCCTAGGGAGGACGAAAATGACCTAATTGATCATCCAATGACACAAACACACCTATTGGATGCACAAGATTGGTTAAAAACCCTAATTGGACAAGATGATGCCTAGGGAGGACGAAAATGAACTAAATATTAATTCAATGACACAAACAAACTTATTGGATGCACAAGATTGGTTAAAAACCCTAATTGGACAAGAATAAGCCTAGGGAGGACGAAAATGAGCAAATTGATCATCCAATGACACAAACACACCTATTGGATGCACAAGATTGGTTAAAAACCCTAATTGGACAAGAATAAGCCTAGGGAGGACGAAAATGACCTAATTGATCATCCAATGACACAAACACACCTATTGGATGCACAAGATTGGTTAAAAACCCTAATTGGACAAGAATAAGCCTAGGGAGGACGAAAATGACCTAATTGATCATCCAATGACACAAACACACCTATTGGATGCACAAGATTGGTTAAAAACCCTAATTGGACAAGAATATGCCTAGATAGGACGAAAATGACCTAAATGTTAATCCAATGACACAAATGAACTTATTGGATGATCAAGATTGCTTAAAAACCCTAATTGGACAAGAATAAGCCTAGGGAGGACGAAAATGACCTAATTGATCATCCAATGACACAAACACACCTATTGGATGCACAAGATTGGTTAAAAACCCTAACTGGACAAGAATAAGCCTAGGGAGGAAGAAAATAACTTAATTGACCATCCAATGACACAAACACACCTATTGGATGCACAAGATTGGTTAAAAACCCTAATTGGACAAGAATATGCCTAGGGAGGACGAAAATGACCTAAATGTTAATCCAATGACATAAACAAACTTATTGGATGCACAAGATTGGTTAAAAACCCTAATTGGACAAGAATAAGCCTAGGGAGGACGAAAATGACCTAATTGATCATCCAATGACACAAACACACCTATTGGATGCACAAGATTGGTTAAAAACCCTAATTGGACAAGAATAAGCCTAGGGAGGACGAAAATGACCTAATTGATCATCCAATGACACAAACACACCTATTGGATGCACAAGATTGGTTAAAAACCCTAATTGGACAAGAATATGCCTAGGGAGGACGAAAATGACCTAATTGATCATCCAATGACAAAAACACACCTATTGGATGCACAAGATTGGTTAAAAACCCTAATTGGACAATAATATGCCTAGGGAGGACGAAAATGACCTAAACATTAATTCAATGAAACAAACAAACTTATTGGATGCACAAGATTGGTTAAAAACCCTAATTGGACAAGAATAAGCCTAGGGAGGACGAAAATGACCTAATTGATCATCCAATGACACAAACACACCTATTGGATCCACAAGATTGGTTAAAAACCCTAGTTGGACAAGAACATGCCTAGGGAGGACGAAAATGACATAATTGATCATCCAATGACACTAATGAACTTATTGGATGCACAAGATTGGTTAAAAACCCTAATTGGACAAGAATAAGCCTAGGGAGGACGAAAATGACCTAATTGATCATCCAATGACACGAACACACCTATTGGATGTACAAGATTGGTTAAAAACCCTAACTAGACAAGAATATGCCCAGGGAGGACGAAAATGACCTAATTGATCATCTAATGACACAAACACACCTATTGGATGCACAAGATTGGTTAAAAACCCTAATTGGACAAGAATAAGCCTAGGGAGGACGAAAATGACCTAATTGATCATCCAATGACACAAACACACCTATTGGATGCACAAGATTGGTTAAAAACCCTAATTGGACGAGAATAAGCGTAGGGATGATGAAAATGACCTAATTGATCATCCAATGACACAAACACACCTATTGGATGCGCAAGATTGGTTTAAAACCCTAGTTGGACAAGAATATGCCTAGGGAGGATGAAAATGACCTAATTGATCATCCAATGACACAAATGAACTTATTGGATGCACAAGATTGGTTAAAAACCCTAATTGGACAAGAATAAGCCTAGGGAGGACGAAAATGACCTAATTGATCATCCAAAGACACAAACACACCTATTGGATGCACAAGATTGGTTAAAAACCCAAATTGGACAAGAATAAGCCTAGGGAGGACGAAAATGACCTAATTGATCATCCAACGACACAAACACACCTATTGGATGCACAAGATTGGTTAAAAACCCTAGTTGGACAAGAATATGCCTAGGGAGGACGAAAATGACCCAATTGATCATCCAATGACACAAATGAACTTATTGGATGCACAAGATTGGTTAAAACCCTAATTCGACAAGAATAAGCCTAGGGAGAACGAAAATGACCTAATTGATCATCCTATGACACAAACACACCTATTGGATGCACAAGATTGATTAAAAACCCTAATTGGACAAGAATATGCCTAGGGAGGACGAAAATGACCTAAATATTAATTCAATGACACAAACAAACGTATTGGATGCACAAGATTGGTTAAAAACCCTAACTGGACAAGAATAAGCCTAGGGAGGATGAAAATGACCTAATTGATCATCCAATGACACAAACACACCTATTGGATGCACAAGATTGGTTAAAAACCCTAATTGGACAAGAATAAGCCTAGGGAGGACGAAAATGACCTAATTGATCATCCAATGACACAAAACACCTATTGGATGCACAAGATTGATTAAAAACCCTAGTTGGACAAGAATATGCCTATGGAGGACGAAAATGACCTAATTGATCATCCAATGACACAAACACACCTATTGGATGCACAAGATTGGTTAAAAACCCTAATT
>JBBPBR010001801.1:71172-120203 GCA_037974775.1 Cicer pinnatifidum | reverse complement strand
AAAAAAAAAAAAAAAAAAAAAAAAAAAAAAAAAAAAAAAAAAAAAAAAAAAGAATACAAAAAAAAAAACAAGATAGTATTGTTAAAAGTAGTGCACACTACCTGTTTGACAAAATTCCTCAGATTTATTTTCCAATCACATTACTACTGCTTTGTGTTACTCTAAATTCTTTAAACTGATATTTGGTTCAAAATATTAAAGTTCTTGTTGATTCAATTAAGAACTTGAAGAGAGCAATTGAGTGGAAAAAGGCAAGAGAGATTCATTATATAAAAAAAAAGCCAAATTGAGTGAAACACGAGTGACAAATTCAAGAGTGTAAACACGTGAGCTGTGTGGTGAGGTCCTTTATTTTTTCACTTTACTTGTTTTCTTTTGTTTGTTTAAAGTATGGAAGGAATAGGTGGTGATGATAGCCCTCCTCCTGGAGTAAACAACAGATTGTTAGTGGAGGCTATAACTGCTCAAATGCAAAGAATGTTGAGGGAACATACTGAAGATTTACATGCTAGAATTGAACAGTTAGAAAATCAAGAAAATCATGGTGATGACGGAGGTAGGCGGAGGAGAAGAGAAACTGAAGGTGGTGGTAGAGGAGATAGAATAGAGGGAGTGAAGCTTAAAATACCATCTTTTCAAGGAAAAAGTGATCCGGAGGCCTACCTTGAGTGGGAGATGAAAATTGAACAACTCTTTTCATGCAATAATTACACGGAAGAGAAGAAGGTAAGGGTGGCAGCCATGGAATTTACTGATTATGCACTCATTTGGTGGGACCAATTACAAAAAGAAAGAGTGAGGTGTGAAGAACCAATGGTGGATACTTGGGTGGAGATGAAGAGGTTAATGCGGAAAAGATTTGTTCCTTCTTACTATCATAGAGACCTTCACAATAAGCTTCAAAGGCTTACACAATGTAGCAAAAGTGTGGATGATTATTATAAGGAGATGGAGGTGTGCTTAATTAGAGCAAATATTAGTGAAGATAGGGAAGCTTCTATGGCACGTTTCTTACAGGGGCTGAATAGTGATATAAGTGATGTTGTGGAATTACAAAATTATGTGGAGTTGGAGGACTTAGTGCATCAAGCTACTAAGGTAGAACAACAACTGAAAAGAAAAGGTGTTAGAAAGAATTCTTCTAACTTTAACTCCTATAGTTGGAAGGATAGAAATAAGAAGGAGGGAAGTACTTCATCAAACACATCCACGGTTGCACCTCAGAGAATTCAAAATAAATCCAATGATGCTAATAAGAAAACAAAAAGTAGTGAAATTAAATGTTTCAAATGCTTGGGAAGAGGTCACATAGCTTCTGAATGTCCAACTAAGAAGACCATGTTGCTTAAGGAGAATGGAGATATTTCTAGCGGGTCATCTTCTGAATCTGCTACATCTAGTGATGAAGAGAATGAGGAAGAAATTGCTGAGGGAGGAGACTTGTTTATGGTTAGAAGAATGTTGGGTAGCCAATCAATAGACTTGGATGAAACACAAAGGAAGAATATTTTTCATACTCGATGTCTCATCCAAGGTAAGTTATGTTCTTTAATTATAGATGGAGGAAGCTGCACTAATGTTGCAAGTGCAAGAATGGTAGCAAAAATGAACCTAGTGACTAAACCCCATCCAGAACCTTACAAACTTCAATGGCTTAGTGAGGAAGGCGAGCAAATTGTGAGTGAGCAGGTGGAAGTGAATTTTACTATTGGGAAGTATGAGGATACAGTTATATGTGATGTAGTTCCGATGGAGGCTTGTCATTTACTTCTTGGAAGGCCATGGCAGTATGATAAGAAAAGTAACCATGATGGTTATACATATAAATTCTCTTTTATACATAAAGAACTCAAAATTACTCTTGCTCCTTTGTCTCCAAGAGAGGTTGGTGAGGATGAATCCAAAATGAGAGAGAAAAGAAAAAAAGAGAGAAAAGAAAAAGAAAGTGCAAAGAAAGAGAGAAAAGAAAAAAAGAGTCAAAAGAAAGAGGGAAAAGAAAAAGAGAATGAAAAGAAAGAGAGAAAAGTACAAAATTTGTTCATAAAAGAAAAAGAGGTTAAAAAGGCTATGCAATTAAAAAAGCCATTGCTATTGCTTTTAAGCAAGGAGAGTGACTTAAAGGTTGTAGATCTTACCAATTCTTTTCCTAGTGAAGTTGTTTCTTTGTTGCAGGATTTTGAAGATGTAATTCCCAAAGAGGTTCCTCAAGGCCTACCACCTATAAGAGGTATAGAACATCAAATTGATCTCATTCCAGGTGTTTCATTGCCCAATAGGCCAGCATATAGAGCTAACCCCCAAGAGACCCAAGAAATCCAAAGGCAAGTTGAAGAGTTGATGCAAAAGGGATGGGTGCAAGAGAGCTTAAGTCCATGTGCAGTCCCCGTTATTCTTGTACCTAAGAAAGATGGAACTTGGAGGATGTGCACTGATTGTAGAGCCATCAATAATATCACGGTAAAGTATAGACATCCCATTCCTAGATTAGATGATTTGTTGGATGAATTGCATGGTGCTTGTGTGTTTTCAAAAATTGATCTTAAAAGTGGATATCATCAAATTAGGATTAAAGAAGGAGATGAATGGAAAACAGCCTTTAAAACAAAATATGGCTTGTATGAATGGTTAGTCATGCCTTTTGGACTAACAAATGCGCCTAGCACTTTCATGAGGTTGATGAACCATGTGTTAAGAGAGTTTCTAGGAAAATTTGTTGTGGTTTACTTTGATGACATTTTGATTTATAGCAAATCTTATGATGATCATCTTTTGCATTTAAGAAGTGTGTTGGAAGCTCTTAGGCGTGAGAAATTGTATGCAAACATGGAAAAATGTGTTTTATATACAAATCATGTAGTTTTTCTTGGTTTTGTTATTAGCTCACAGGGAGTGCAGGTTGATCAAGAAAAGGTGAAAGCTATTCAAGAGTGGCCAACTCCTAAGAATGTTAACGAGGTAAGAAGCTTTCATGGCTTAGCTAGTTTCTATAGGAGGTTTGTTAAAGATTTTAGTACATTAGCTGCACCTTTAAATGCAGTGATTAAAAAGAATGTGGGATTTAAATGGGCTGAAAAACAAGAGCAAGCATTTGCTACCCTCAAAGAAAAATTAACTCATGCACCTATCCTTTCATTGCCTAATTTCTTTAAATCTTTTGAAATTGAATGTGATGCATCAAATGTGGGGATAGGGGCTGTTTTAATGCAAGAGGGGCATCCATTGCTTATTTTAGTGAGAAAATTAATGGTGTTGCCCTTAATTACCCTACATATGATAAAGAATTGTATGCATTAGTGAGAGCACTACAAACATGGCAGCACTATCTTTTACCAAAGGAATTTGTAATACATAGTGATCACGAATCATTGAAGTATTTAAAGAGCCAAGGTAAGCTCAACAAGAGACATGCCAAGTGGGTTGAATTCCTTGAGCAGTTTCAGTATGTGATCAAGCATAAAAAAGGTAAGTCAAATGTTGTTGCTGATGCACTTTCAAGAAGGTATGTTTTGTTCTCTACTCTTGAAACTAAGTTTATTGGTTTTGAGGTAATTAAGGAATTGTATGAACATGATCCCGAATTTTCTCAAATATATAAATCTTGTGTGTATGCTGCCCAAAATGGGTATTTTAAGAATAATGACTATTTATTTAAAGAAAAAAGGTTATGTGTGCCGAAAAGTTCCATTAGGGATTTGCTTGTGAAGGAAGCACATGAGGGGGGATTAATGGGACATTTTGGAGTACAAAAGACTTTAGACATGTTGCATGAACATTTTTATTGGCCACACATGAAACGTGATGTACGCAAATTGTGTGAAAGATGCATTGTTTGTAAGAAATCTAAGTCTAAAGTTATGCCTCATGGTTTGTATACTCCTTTACCAATACCTAACTCCCCTTGGATTGATATTTCTATGGATTTTGTTTTAGGTCTTCCACGGTCTAAGAACGGAAAAGATTAAATTTTTGTTGTGGTGGACAGATTCTCCAAGATGGCTCACTTTATACCTTGCAGAAAAGTGGTTGATGCTTGTCACGTGGCAGATTTGTTCTTTAAAGAAGTAGTTAGACTTCATGGTGTACCTAGAAGCATTGTGAGTGACCGAGACACTAAATTCATTAGTCACTTTTGGAGGACACTTTGGGGTAAGCTTGGAACTAAACTTCTCTTTTCCACGACTTGCCACCCACAAACTGATGGCCAAACTGAGGTAGTAAATCGAACTCTTTCTTCTCTTCTTAGGGCTGTAATCCAAAAGAATATTAGGACATGGGAAGAATGTTTGCCCCATGTCGAGTTTGCCTATAATAGGGTTGTTCATAGCACTACTCATTATTCTCCCTTTGAAATTGTTTATGGTTTTAACCCTCTCACCCCTCTTGATTTAATGTCTTTGCCAAATAGTTCTATTCTAATTCATAAGGATGGGAATGCTAAGGCTGAGTATGTTCGAAAATTACATGAGAAGGTAAAGGCACAAATTGAAAAGAAAGTGGATAGCTATGCTCGACAAGCTAATAAAGGAAGGAAAAAGGTTGTGTTTGAACCAGGTGATTGGGTTTGGGTTCATTTACGGAAGGAAAGGTTTCCTTCTCAAAGGAAATCTAAGCTCCAACCAAGGGGAGATGGACCTTTTCAAGTGCTGTCCAAAATTAATGATAATGCCTACAAAATAGATCTTCCAGGTGAGTATGGTGTTAGTCCTACTTTTAATGTGGCTGATTTGTCTCTTTATGATGCAGTTGAAGAAGATTGCAATTTGAGGGCAAATTCAGTTCAAGAAGGAGGGAATGATGAGGACATAAAATGCATAACCAACGAAGAAAGCCTAGAGGATATTCAAGGTCTTGGAACCCCAATGACAAGAGCAAGGTCAAAGAAGGCGAAGGAGGTTCTAAATAACTTGATAGCCACTTTATTTGAAGCAAGTACAACTCATGAAGAATTGAAGCCCAAGATTGTCAATTGCTTAACCCAAATTGAAGAAGTTAAGGAATGAAGGAGGCATTTATGTGTTATCAAATTTTAATATTAGTTTTACTTAAATTAATAGACTAAATTAATAAGAAATTTGGGTGTAACTGTTAAAATTTCAGTTGGGCCAAATTTAGAGAACTTTTTAGGAGTTGCCATTATAAAAGGCAAACCCTTATTTTTCTTAAGGAGATTTTTGAACATTGTTTTTGTGAGGCTTTGCTCTCTAGAGTTCTTGAAAGAATTCATCTAGAACTTATCAAGGTTGTTAATCCTTGTGGCGTTCTTCTTGGTTTATCAATCCTTAGATTGTGGCACCATTTTGTTCTTGGTTTCTTTGCTGAATAATAATATTGAGTTTCCTTTACATCAAATCCTAATACCCCCAATTCTTCCAATTTTCGTGATCAGTAAACTGCATTCATATCTCGAGTTCTATATACTGGTTTTCGGTGATTCAAAAGCCTAACTT
Source organism: Cicer pinnatifidum (assembly GCA_037974775.1). Classification (NCBI taxonomy): domain Eukaryota; kingdom Viridiplantae; phylum Streptophyta; class Magnoliopsida; order Fabales; family Fabaceae; genus Cicer; species Cicer pinnatifidum. Next base: position 114,756 of record JBBPBR010001801.1, on the reverse strand, counting down.
GCGTTTCGGAACGTCATCTTTCATCTCGTTTTGGAATCGGCCGAATCGGAGTTTCACAACTCCTTTTATCGCATTCTGCAGTTTTACGGGATTATCACTCAAATTTGTAAGTTTCCAACATAGAACGATCCTTAAAGTAAACCATGACTAGTAAGATCATATCACTAGGGAGGACAAAAATGACCTAATTGATCATCCAATGACACAAACACTCCTATTGGATGCAAAAGATTGGTTAAAAACCCTAATTGGACAAGAATAAGCCTAGGGAGGACGAAAATGACCTAATTGATCATCCAATGACACAAACACACCTATTGGATGCACAAGATTGGTTAAAAACCCTAATTGGACAAGAATAAGCCTAGGGAGGACGAAAATGACCTAATTGATCATCCAATGACACAAACACACCTATTAGATGCACAAGATTGGTTTAAAACCCTAATTGGACAAGAATATGCCTAGGGAGGAAGAAAATGACCTAAATATTAATTCAATGACACAAACAAAGTTATTGGATGCACTAGATTGGTTAAAAACCCTAATTGGACAAGAATAAGTCTAGGGAGGACGAAAATGGCCTAATTGATCATCCAATGACACAAACACACCTATTGGATGCACAAGATTGGTTAAAAACCCTAATTGGACAAGAATAAGCCTAGGGAGGACGAAAATGACCTAATTGATCATCCAATGACACAAACACACCTATTGGATGCACAAGATTGGTTAAAAACCCTAATTGGACAAGAATAAGCCTAGGGAGGACGAAAATGACCTAATTGATCATCCAATGACACAAACACACCTATTGGATGCACAAGATTGGTTAAAAACCCTAATTGGACAAGAATATGCCTAGGGAGGACAAAAATGACCTAATTGATCATCCAATGACACAAACACACCTATTGGATGCACAAAATTGGTTAAAAACCCTAATTGGACTAGAATATGCCTAGGGAGGACGAAAATGACCTAAATATTAATTCAATGACACAAACAAACTTATTGGATGCACAAGATTGGTTAAAAACCCTAATTGGACAATAATATGCCTAGGGAGGACGAAAATGACCTAATTGATTATCCAATGACACTAATGAACTTATTGGATGCACAAGATTGGTTAAAAACCCTAATTGGACAAGAATAAGCCTAGGGAGGACGAAAATGACCTAATTGATCATCCAATGACACAAACACACCTATTGGATGCACAAGATTGGTTAAAAACCCTAATTGGACAAGAATATGCCTAGGGAGGACGAAAATGACCTAATTGATCATCCAATGACACAAACACACCTATTGGATGCACAAGATTGGTTAAAAACCCTAATTGGACAAGAATATGCCTAGGGAGGACAAAAATGACCTAAATATTAATTCAATGACACAAATAAACTTATCGGATGCACAAGATTGGTTAAAAACCCTAATTGGACAAGAATAAGCCTAGGGAGGACGAAAATGACCTAATTGATCATCCAATGACACAAACACACCTATTGGATGCACAAGATTGGTTAAAAACCCTAATTGGACAAGAATATGCCTAGGGAGGACGAAAATGACCTAAATTGATCATCCAATGACACAAACACACCTATTGGATGCACAAGATTGGTTAAAAACCCTAATTGGGCAAGAATATGCCTAGGGAGGACGAAAATGACCTAAATGTTAATCCAATGACACAAATGAACTTATTGGATGCACAAGATTGGTTAAAAACCCTAATTGGACAAGAATAAGCCTAGGGAGGATCAATGTGACCTAATTGATTATCCAATGACACAAACACACCTATTGGATGCACAAGATTGGTTAAAAACCCTAATTGGACAAGAATAAGCCTAGGGAGGACGAAAATGACCTAATTGATCATCCAATGACACAAACAGACCTATTGGATGCACAAGATTGGTTAAAAACCCTAATTGGACAAGAATAAGCCTAGGGAGGACGAAAATGACCTAATTGATCATCCAATGACACAAACACACCTATTGGATGCACAAGATTGGTTAAAAACCCTAATTGGACAAGAATAAGCCTTGGGAGGACGAAAATGACCTAATTGATCATCCAATGACACAAACACGCCTATTGTATGCACAAGATTGGTTAAAAACCATAGTTGGACAAGAACATGCCTAGGGAGGACCAAAATAACCTAATTGATCATCCAATGACACTAATGAACTTATTGGATGCACAAGATTGGTTAAAAACCCTAATTGGACAAGAATAAGCCTAGGGAGGACGAAAATGACCTAATTGATCATCCAATGACACAAACACACCTATTGGATGCACAAGATTGGTTAAAAACCCTAATTGGACAAGAATATGCCTAGGGAGGACGAAAATGACCTAAATTGATCATCCAATGACACAAACACACCTATTGGATGCACAAGATTGGTTAAAAGCCCTAATTGGACAAGAATAAGCCTAGGGAGGATGAAAATGACCTAATTGATCATCCAATGACACAAACACACCTATTGGATGCACAAGATTGGTTAAAAACCCTAATTGGACAAGAATATGCCTAGGGAGGATGAAAATGACCTAAATATTAATTCAATCACACAAACAAAGTTATTGGATGCACAAGATTGGTTAAAAACCCTAATTGGACAAGAATAAGCCTAGGGAGGACGAAAATGACCTAATTGATCATCCAATGACACAAACACACCTATTGGATGCACAAGATTGGTTAAAAACCCTAATTGGACAAGAATATGCCTAGGGAGGACGAACATGACCCAAATATTAATTCAATGACACAAACAAACTTATCAGATGCACATGATTGGTTAAAAACCCTAATTGGACAAGAATAAGCCTAGGGAGGACGAAAATGACCTAATTGATCATCCAATGACACAAACACACCTATTGGATGCACAAGATTGGTTAAAAACCCTAATTGGACAAGAATATGAATAGGGAGGACGAAAATGACCTAATTGATCATCCAATGACACAAACACACCTATTGGATGCACAAGATTGGTTAAAAACCCTAATTGGACAAGAATAAGCCTAGGGAGGACGAAAATGACCTAATTGATCAACCAATGACACAAACACTCCTATTGGATGCACAAGATTGGTTAAAAACCCTAATTGGACAAGAATAAGCCTAGGGAGGACGAAAATGACCTAATTGATCATCCAATGACACAAACACACCTATTGGATGCACAAGATTGGTCTAAAACTCTAATTGGACAAGAATAAGCCTAGGGAGGACGAAAATGACCTAATTGATCATCCAATGACACAAACACACCTATTAGATGCACAAGATTGGTTAAAAACCCTAATTGGACAAGAATAAGCCTAGGGAGGACGAAAATGACCTAATTGATCATCCAATAACACAAACACACCTATTGGATGCACAAGATTGGTTAAAAACCCTAATTGGACAAGAATATGCCTAGAGAGGACGAAAATGACCTAATTGATCATCCAATGACACAAACACACCTATTGGATGCACAAGATCGATTAAAAACCCTAATTGGACAAGAATAAGCCTAGGGAGGACGAAAATGACCTAATTGATCATCCAATGACACAAACACACCTATTGGATGCACAAGATTGGTTAAAAACCCTAATTGGACAAGAATATGCCTAGAGAGGACGAAAATGACCCAATTGATCATCCAATGACACAAATGAACTTATTGGATGCACAAGATTAGTTAAAAACCGTAATTGGACAAGAATATGCCTAGGGAGGACGAAAATGACCTAATTGATCATCCAATGACACAAACACACCTATTGGATGCACAAGATTGGTTAAAAACCCTAATTGGACAAGAATAAGCCTAGGGAGGACGTAAATGACCTAATTGATCATCCAATGACACAAACACACCTATTGGATGCACAAGATTGGTTAAAAACCCTAATTGGACAAGAATTTGCCTAGGGAGGACGAAAATGACCTAAATATTAATTCAATGACACAAACAAAGTTATTGGATGCACAAGATTGGTTAAAAACCCTAATTGGACAAGAATAAGCCTAGGGAGGACGAAAATGACCTAATTGATTATCCAATGACACAAACACACCTATTGAATGCACAAGATTGGTTAAAAACCCTAATTGGACAAGAATATGCCTAGGGAGGACGAAAATGACCTAGATATTAATTCAATGACACAAACTAACTTATTGGATGCACAAGATTTGTTAAATACCCTAATTGGTCAAGAATATGCCTAGGGAGGATGAAAATGACCTAAATGTTAATCCAATAACACAAATGAACTTATTGGATGCACAAGATTGGATAAAAACCCTAATTGGACAAGAATATGCCTAGGGAGGACGAAAATGACCTAAATGTTAATCCAATGACACAAATGAACTTATTGGATGCACAAGATTGGTTAAAAACCCTAATTGGACAAGAATAAGCCTAGGGAGGACGAAAATGACCTAATTGATCATCCAATGACACAAACACACCTATTGGATGCACAAGATTGGTTAAAAACCCTAATTGGACAAGAATATGCCTAGGGAGGACGAAAATGACCTAAATATTAATTCAATGACACAAACAAAGTTATTGGATGCTCAAGATTGGTTAAAAACCTTAATTGGACAAGAATAAGCCTAGGGAGGACGAAAATGACCTAAATATTAATTCAACGACACAAACAAAGTTATTGGATGCACAAGATTGGTTAAAAACCCTAATTGGACAAGAATAAGCCTAGGGAGGACGAAAATGACCTAATTGATCATCCAATGACACAAACACACCTATTGGATGCACAAGATTGGTTAAAAACCCTAATTGGACAAGAATATGCCTAGGGAGGACGAAAATGACCTAAATATTAATTCAATGAAACACACAAACTTATTGGATGCACAAGATTGGTTAAAAACCCTAATTGGACAAGAATAAGCCTAGGGAGGACGAAAATGACCTAATTGATCATCCAATGACACAAACACACCTATTGGATGCAAAAGATTGGTTAAAAACCCTAATTGGACAAGAATATGCCTAGGGAGGACGAAAATGACCTAAATATTAATTCAATGACACAAACAAACTTATTAGATGCACAAGATTGGTTAAAAACCCTAATTGGACAAGAATAAGCCTAGGGAGGACGAAAATGACCTAATTGATCATCCAATGACACAAACACACCTATTGGATGCACAAGATTGGTTAAAAACCCTAATTGGACAAGAATATGCCTAGGGAGGACGAAAATGACCTAAATTTTAATTCAATGACACAAACAAAGTTATTGGATGCACAAGATTGGTTAAAAACCCTAATTGGACAAGAATAAGCCTAGGGAGGACGAAAATGACCTAATTGATCATCCAAAGACACAAACACACCTATTGGATGCACAAGATTGGTTAAAAACCCTAATTGGACAAGAATAAGCCTAGGGAGGACGAAAAAGACCTAATTGATCATCCAATGACACAAACACACCTATTAGATTCACAAGATTGGTTTAAAACACTAGTTGGACAAGAATAAGCCTAGTGAGGTCGAAAATGACCTAATTGATCATCCAATGACACAAAAACACCTATTGGATGCACAAGATTGGTTAAAAACCCTAGTTGGACAAAAATATGCCTAGGGAGGACGAAAATGACCTAATTGATCATCCAATGACACAAATGAACTTATTGGATGCACAAGATTTGTTAAAAACCCTAATTGGACAAGAATAAGCCTAGGGAGGACGAAAATGATCTAATTGATCTACCAATGACACAAACACACCTATTGGATGCACAAGATTGGTTAAAAACCCTAATTGGACAAGAATAAGTCTAGGGAGGACGAAAATGACCTAATTGATCATCCAATTACACAAACACACCTATTGGATGCACAAGATTGGTTAAAAACCCTAATTGGACAAGAATAAGCCTAGGGAGGACGATAATGACCTAATTGATCATCCAATGACACAAACATTCCTATTAGATGCACAAGATTGGTTAAAAACCCTAATTGGACAAGAATAAGCCTAGGGAGGACGAAAATGACCCAATTGATCATCCAATGACACAAACACACATATTGGATGCACAAGATTGGTTAAAAACCCTAATTGGACAACAATAAGCCTAGGAAGGACGAAAATAACCAAATTGATCATCCAATGACACAAACACACCTATTGGATGCACAAGATTGGTTAAAAACCCTAGTTGGACAAGAATATGCCTAGGGAGGACGAAAATGACCTAAATATTAATTCAATGACACAAACAAAGTTATTGGATGCACAAGATTGGTTAAAAACCCTAATTGGGCAAGACTAAGTCTAGGGAGGACGAAAATGACCTAATTGATCATCCAATGACACAAACACACCTATTGGATGCACAAGATTGGTTAAAAACCTTAGTTGGACAAGAATATGCCTAGGAAGGACGAAAATGACCTAATTTATCATCCAATGACACAAATGAACTTATTGGATGCACAAGATTTGTTAAAAACCCTAATTGGACAAGAATAAGCCTAGGGAGGACGAAAATGACCTAATTGATCATCCAATGACACAAACACACCTATTGGATGCACAAGATTGGTTAAAAACCCTAATTGGACAAGAATATGCCTAGGGAGGACGAAAATGACCTAAATGTTAATCCAATGACACAAATGAACTTATTGGATGCACAACATTGATTAAAAACGCTAATTGGACAAGAGTAAGCCTAGGAAGGACGAAAATAACCTAATTGATCATCCAATGACACAAACACACCTATTGGATGCACAAGATTGGTTAAAAACCCTAATTGGACAAGAATATGCCTAGGGAGGACGAAAATGACCTAAATATTAATTCAATGACAAAAACAAAGTTATTGGATGCACAAGATTGATTAAAAACCCTAATTTCACAAGAATAAGTCTAGGTAGGACGAAAATGACCTAATTGATCATCCAATGACACAAACACACCTATTGGATGCACATGATTGGTTAAAAACCCTAATTGGACAAGAATAAGCCTAGGGAGGACGAAAACGACCTAATTGATCATCCAATGACACAAACACACCTATTGGATGCACAAGATTGGTTAAAAACCCTAATTGGACAAGAATAAGCCTAGGGAGGACGAAAACGACCTAATTGATCATCCAATGACACAAACACACCTACTGGATGCACAAGATTGGTTAAAAACCCTAATTGGACAAGAATAAGCCTAGGGAGGACGAAAATGACCTAATTGATCATCCAATGACACAAACACACCTATTGGATGCACAAGATTGGTTAAAAACCCTAATTGGACAAGAATATGCCTAGGGAGGACGAAAATGACCTAAATTGATCATCCAATGACACAAACACACCTATTGGATGCACAAGATTGGTTAAAAACCCTAATTGGGCAAGAATATGCCTAGGGAGGACGAAAATGACCTAAATGTTAATCCAATGACACAAATGAACTTATTGGATGCACAAGATTGGTTAAAAACCCTAATTGGACAAGAATAAGCCTAGGGAGGATCAATGTGACCTAATTGATTATCCAATGACACAAACACACCTATTGGATGCACAAGATTGGTTAAAAACCCTAATTGGACAAGAATAAGCCTAGGGAGGACGAAAATGACCTAATTGATCATCCAATGACACAAACAGACCTATTGGATGCACAAGATTGGTTAAAAACCCTAATTGGACAAGAATAAGCCTAGGGAGGACGAAAATGACCTAATTGATCATCCAATGACACAAACACACCTATTGGATGCACAAGATTGGTTAAAAACCCTAATTGGACAAGAATAAGCCTTGGGAGGACGAAAATGACCTAATTGATCATCCAATGACACAAACACGCCTATTGTATGCACAAGATTGGTTAAAAACCATAGTTGGACAAGAACATGCCTAGGGAGGACCAAAATAACCTAATTGATCATCCAATGACACTAATGAACTTATTGGATGCACAAGATTGGTTAAAAACCCTAATTGGACAAGAATAAGCCTAGGGAGGACGAAAATGACCTAATTGATCATCCAATGACACAAACACACCTATTGGATGCACAAGATTGGTTAAAAACCCTAATTGGACAAGAATATGCCTAGGGAGGACGAAAATGACCTAAATTGATCATCCAATGACACAAACACACCTATTGGATGCACAAGATTGGTTAAAAGCCCTAATTGGACAAGAATAAGCCTAGGGAGGATGAAAATGACCTAATTGATCATCCAATGACACAAACACACCTATTGGATGCACAAGATTGGTTAAAAACCCTAATTGGACAAGAATATGCCTAGGGAGGATGAAAATGACCTAAATATTAATTCAATCACACAAACAAAGTTATTGGATGCACAAGATTGGTTAAAAACCCTAATTGGACAAGAATAAGCCTAGGGAGGACGAAAATGACCTAATTGATCATCCAATGACACAAACACACCTATTGGATGCACAAGATTGGTTAAAAACCCTAATTGGACAAGAATTAGCCTAGGGAGGACGAAAATGACCTAATTAATCATCCAACGACACAAACACACCTATTGGAAGCACAAGATTGGTTTAAAACCCTAGTTGGACAAGAATATGCCTAGGTAGGAAGAAAATGACCTAATTGATCATCCAATGTCACAAATGAACTTATTGGATGCACAAGATTGGTTAAAAACCCTAATTGGACAAGAATAAGCCCCGGGAGGACGAAAATGACCTAATTGATCATCCAATGACACAAACACACCTATTGGATGCACAAGATTGGTTAAAAACCCTAATTGGACAAGAATATGCCTAGGGAGGACGAAAATGACCTAAATTGATCATCCAATGACACAAACACACCTATTGGATGCACAAGATTGGTTAAAAACCCTAATTGGACAAGAATAAGCCTAGGGAGGACGAAAATGACTTAATTGATCATCCAATGACACAAACACACCTATTGGATGCACAAGATTAGTTAAAAACCCTAATTTGACTAGAATAAGCCTAGGGAGGACGAAAATGACCTAATTGATCGTCCATTGCCACAAACACACCTAATGGATGCACAGGATTGGTTAAAAACCCTAATTGGACAAGAATAAGCCTAGGGAGGACGAAAATGACCTAATTGATCATCCAATGACACAAACACACCTATTGGATGCACAAGATTGGTTAAAAACCCTAATTGGACAAGAATAAGCCTAGGGAGGACGAAAATGACCTAAATATTAATCCAATGACACAACTCAACTTATTGGATGCACAAGATTGGTTAAAAACCCTATTGGGCAAGAATAAGCCTAGGGAGGACGAAAATGACGTAATTGATCATCCAATGACACAAACACACCTATTGGATGCACAAGATTGGTTAAAAACCCTAATTGGACAAGAATAAGCCTAGGGAGGACGAAAATGACCTAATTGATCATCCAATGACACAAACACACCTATTGGATGCACAAGATTGGTTAAAAACCCTAATTGGACAAGAATATGCCTAGGGAGGACGAAAATGACCTAAATATTAATTCAATGACACAAACAAACTTATCGGATGCCCAAGAGTGGTTAAAAACCCTAATTGGACAAGAATAAGCCTAGGGAGGACGAAAATGACCTAATTGATCATCCAATGACACAAACACACCTATTGGATGCACAAGATTGGTTAAAAACCCTAATTGGACAAGAATATGCCTAGGGAGGACGAAAATGACCTAAATGTTAATCCAATAAAACAAATGAACTTATTGGATGCACAAGATTGGTTAAAAACCCTAATTGGACAAGAATAAGCCTAGGGAGAACGAAAATGACCTAAATGTTAATCCAATGACACAACTCAACTTATTGGATGCACAAGATTGGTTAAAAATCCTAATTGGACAAGAATAAGCCTAGGGAGGACGAAAATGACCTAATTGATCATCCAATGACACAAACACACCTACTAGATGCACAAGATTGGTTAAAAACCCTAGTTGGACAAGAACATGCCTAGGGAGGACGAAAATGACCTAATTGATCATGCAATGACACTAATGAACTTATTGGATGCACAAGATTGGTTAAAAACCCTAATTGGACAAGAATAAGCCTAGGGAGGACGAAAATGACCTAATTGATCATCCAATGACACAAACACACCTATTGGATGCACAAGATTGGTTAAAAACCCTAATTGGACAAGAATAAGCCTAGGGAGGACGAAAATTACCTAATTGATCATCCAATGACACAAACACACCTATTGGATGCACAAGATTGGTTAAAAACCCTAATTGGACAAGAATATGCCTAGGGAGGACGAATATGACCTAAATGTTAATCCAATAACATAAATGAACTTATTGGATCCACACGATTGGTTAAAAACCCTAATTGGACAAGAATAAGCCTAGGGAGAACGAAAATGACCTAAATGTTAATCCAATGACACAACTCAACTTATTGGATGCACAAGATTGGTTAAAAACCCTAATTGGACAAGAATAAGCCTAGGGAGGACAAAAATAACCTAATTGATCATCCAATGACACAAACACACCTATTGGATGCACAAGATTGGTTAAAAACACTAATTGGACAAGAATATGCCTAGGGAGGACGAAAATGACCTAAATGTGAATCCAATGACACAAATGAACTTATTGGATGCAGAAGATTGGTTCAAAACCTAATTCGACAAGAATAAGCCTAGGGAAAAGGAAAATGACCTAAATGTTAATCCAATGACACAACTCAACTTATTGGATGCACAAGATTGTTTAAAAACCCTAATTGGACAAGAATAAGCGTAGGGAGGACGAAAATGACCTAATTGATCATCCAATGACACAAACACACCTATTGGATGCACAAGATTGGTTAAAAACCCTAATTGGACAAGAATATGCCTAGGGAGGACGAAAATGACCTAATTGATCTTCCAATGACACAAACACACCTATTGAATGCACAAGATTGGTTAAAAACCCTAATTGGACAAGAATATGCCTAGGGAGCACGAAAATGTTCTAAATATTAATTCAATGACACAAACAAACTTATTGGATGCACAAGATTGGTTAAAAATCCTAATTGGACAAGAATAAGCCTATGGAGGACGAAAATGACCTAATTGATCATCCAATGACTCAAACACACCTATTGGATGCACAAGATTGGTTAAAAACCCTAATTGGACAAGAATATGCCTAGGGAGGACGGATATGACCTAAATGTTAATCCAATGACACAAATGAACTTATTGGATGCACAAGATTGGTTAAAAACCCTAATTGGACAAGAATAAGCCTAGGGAGGACGAAAATGACATAATTGATCATCCAATGACACTAATGAACTTATTGGATGCACAAGATTGGTTAAAAACCCTAATTGGACAAGAATAAGCCTAGGGAGGACGAAAATGACCTAATTGATCATCCAATGACACAAACACACCTATTGGATGCACAAGATTGGTTAAAAACCTTAGTTGAACAAGAACATGCCTAGGGAGGACGAAAATGACCTAATTGATCATCCAACGACACTAATGAACTTATTGGATGCACAAGATTGGTTAAAAACCCTAATTGGACAAGAATAAGCCTAGGGAGAACGAAAATGACCTAAATGTTAATCCAATGACACAACTCAACTTATTGGATGCACAAGATTGGTTAAAAACCCTAATTGGAAGAGAATAAGCCTAGGGAGGACGAAAATGATCTAATTGATCATCCAATGACACAAACACACCTATTGGATGCACAAGATTGGTTAAAAACCCTAATTGGACAAGAATATGCCTAGGGAGGACGAAAATGACCTAAATATTAATTCAATTACACAAACAAACTTATTGGATGCACAAGATTGGTTAAAAACCCTAATTGGACAAGAATTAGCCTAGGGAGGACGAAAATGACCTAATTTATCATCCAATGGCACAAACACAGCTATTGGATGCTCAAGATTGGTTAAAAACCCTAATTGGACAAGAATATGCCTAGGGAGGACGAAAATGACCTAATTGATAATCCAATGACACAAACACACCTATTGGATGCACAACATTGGTTAAAAACCCTAATTGGACAAGAATAAGCCTAGGGAGGACGAAAATGACCTAATTGATCATCCAATGACACAAACACACCTATTGGATGCACAAGATTGGTTAAAAACCCTAATTGGACAAGAATATGCCTAGGGAGGACGAAAATGACCTAAATATTAATTCAATGACACAAACAAACTTATTGGATGCACAAGATTGGTTAAAAACCCTAATTGGAAAAGAATATGCCTAGGGAGGACGAATATGACCTAAATCTGAATCCAATGACACAAATGAACTTATTGGATGCACAAGATTGGTTAAAAACCCTTATTGGACAAGAATAAGCCTAGGGAGGACGAAAATGACCTAATTGATCATCCAATGACACAAACACACCTATTGGATGCCCAAGATTGGTTAAAAACCCTAATTGGATAAGAATATGCCTAGGGAGGACGAAAATGACCTAATTGATCATCCAATGACACAAACACACCTATTGGATGCACAAGATTGGTTAAAAACCCTAATTTGACAAGAATATGCCTAGGGAGGACGAAAATGACCTAAATATTATTTCAACACAAATGAACTTATTGGATGCACAAGATGGGTTAAAAACCTTGATTGGTCGAGAATAAGCCTAAGGAGGACGAAAATGACCTAAATGTTAATCCAATGACACAACTCAACTTATTGGACGCACAAGATTGGTTAAAAACCCTAATTGGACAAGAATAAGCCTAGGGAGGACGAAAATGACCTAATTGATCATCCAATGAAACAAACACACCTATTGGATGCACAAGATTGGTTAAAAACCCTAATTGGACAAGAATATGCCTAGGGAGGACAAAAATGACCTAATTGATCATCCAATGACACAAACACACCTATTGGATGCACAAGATTGGTTAAAAACCCTAATTGGACAAGAATATGCCTAGGGAGGACGAAAATAACCTAATTGATCATCCAATGACACAAACAAACTTTTTGGATGCACAAGATTGGTTAAAAATCCTAATTGGACAAGAATAAGCCTATGGAGGACGAAAATGACCTAATTGATCATCCAATGACACAAACACACCTATTGGATGCACAAGATTGGTTAAAAACCCTAATTGGACAAGAATATGCCTAGGGAGGACGAAAATGACCTAATTGATTATCCAATGACACAAACACACTTATTGGATGCACAAGATTGGTTAAAAATCCTAGTTCGACAAGAATATGCCTAGGGAGGACGAAAATGACCTAATTGATCATCCAATGACACAAATGAACTTATTGGATGCAAAGATTTGTTAAAACCCTAATTGGACAAGAATAATCCTAGGGAGGACGAAAATGACCTAATTGATCATCCAATGACACAAACACACCTATTGGATGCACAAGATTGGTTAAAAACCCTAATTGGACAAGAATATGCCTAGGGAGGACGAAAATGACCTAAATTGATCATCCAATGACACAAACACACCTATTGGATGCACAAGATTGGTTAAAAACCCTAATTGGACAAGAATATGCCTAGGGAGGATGAAAATGACCAAAATGTTAATCCAATGACACCACTCAACTTATTGGATGCACAAGATTGGTTAAAAACCTTAATTGGACAAGAATATGCCTAGGGAGGACGAAAATGACCTAATTGATCATCCAATGACACAAACACACCTATTGGATGCACAAGATTGGTTAAAAACCCTAATTGGACAAGAATATGCCTAAGGAGGACGAATATGACCTAAATGTTAATCCAACAACACAAATGAACTTATTGGATGCACAAGCTTGGTTAAAAACCCTAATTGGACAAGAATAAGCCTAGGGAGAACGAAAATGACCTAAATGTTAATCCAATGACACAAATGAACTTATTGGATGCACAAGATTGGTTAAAAACCCTAATTGGACATGAATAAGTCTAGGAAGGACGAAAATAACCTAATTGATCATCCAATGACCCAAACACACCTATTGGATGCACAAGATTGGTTAAAAACCCTCATTGGACAAGAATATGCCTAGGGAGGACGAAAATGACCTAAATATTAATTCAATGACACAAACAAAGTTATTGGATGCACAAGATTGGTTAAAAACCCTAATTGGGCAAGACTAAGTCTAGGGAGGACGAAAATGACCTAATTGATCATCCAATGACACAAACACACCTATTGGATGCACAAGATTGGTTAAAAACCTTAGTTGGACAAGAATATGCCTAGGAAGGACGAAAATGACCTAATTTATCATCCAATGACACAAATGAACTTATTGGATGCACAAGATTTGTTAAAAACCCTAATTGGACAAGAATAAGCCTAGGGAGGACGAAAATGACCTAATTGATCATCCAATGACACAAACACACCTATTGGATGCACAAGATTGGTTAAAAACCCTAATTGGACAAGAATATGCCTAGGGAGGACGAAAATGACCTAAATGTTAATCCAATGACACAAATGAACTTATTGGATGCACAACATTGATTAAAAACGCTAATTGGACAAGAGTAAGCCTAGGAAGGACGAAAATAACCTAATTGATCATCCAATGACACAAACACACCTATTGGATGCACAAGATTGGTTAAAAACCCTAATTGGACAAGAATATGCCTAGGGAGGACGAAAATGACCTAAATATTAATTCAATGACAAAAACAAAGTTATTGGATGCACAAGATTGATTAAAAACCCTAATTTCACAAGAATAAGTCTAGGTAGGACGAAAATGACCTAATTGATCATCCAATGACACAAACACACCTATTGGATGCACATGATTGGTTAAAAACCCTAATTGGACAAGAATAAGCCTAGGGAGGACGAAAACGACCTAATTGATCATCCAATGACACAAACACACCTATTGGATGCACAAGATTGGTTAAAAACCCTAATTGGACAAGAATAAGCCTAGGGAGGACGAAAACGACCTAATTGATCATCCAATGACACAAACACACCTACTGGATGCACAAGATTGGTTAAAAACCCTAATTGGACAAGAATAAGCCTAGGGAGGACGAAAATGACCTAATTGATCATCCAATGACACAAACACACCTATTGGATGCACAAGATTGGTTAAAAACCCTAATTGGACAAGAATATGCCTAGGGAGGACGAAAATGACCTAAATATTAATTCAATGACACAAACAAAGTTATTGGATGCACAAGATTGATTAAAAACCCTAATTTGACAAGAATAAGTCTAGGTAGGACGAAAATGACCTAATTGATCATCCAATGACACAAACACACCTATTGGATGCACAAGATTGGTTAAAAACCCTAATTGGACATGAATAAGCCTAGGGACGACGAAAACGACCTAATTGATCATCCATTGACACAAACACACCTATTGGATGAACAAGATTGGTTAAAAACCCTAATTGGACAAGAATAAGCCTAGGGAGGACGAAAATGACCTAATTGATCATCCAATGACACAAACACACCTATTGGATGCACAAGATTGGTTAAAAACCCTAATTGGACAAGAATATGCCTAGGGAGGACGAAAATGACCTAAATATTAATTCAATGACACAAACAAAGTTATTGGATGCACAAGATTGGTTAAAAACCCTAATTGGACAAGAATAAGCCTAGGGAGGACGAAAATGACCTAATTGATCATCCAATGACACAAACACACCTATTGGATGCACAAGATTGGTTAAAAACCCTAATTGGACAAGAATATGCCTAGGGAGGACGAAAATGACCTAAATATTAATTCAATGACACAAACAAAGTTATTGGATGCACAAGATTGGTGAAAAACCCTAATTGGACAAGAATAAGCCTAGGGGGAACGAAAATGACCTAATTGATCATCCAATGACACAAACACACCTATTGGATGCACAAGATTGGTTAAAAACCCTAATTGGACAAGAATATGCCTAGGGAGGACGAAAATGACCTAAATATTAATTCAATGACACAAACAAAGTTATTGGATGCACAAGATTGGTTAAAAACCCTAATTGGACAAGAATAAGCCTAGGGAGGACGAAAATGACCTAATTGATCATCCAATGACACAAACACACCTATTGGATGCACAAGATTGGTTAAAAACCCTAATTGGACAAGAATATGCCTAGGGAGGACGAAAATGACCTAATTGATCATCCAATGACACAAACACACCTATTGGATGCACAAGATTGGTTAAAAACCCAAATTGGACAAGAATATGCCTAGGGAGCACGAATATGACCTAAATGTTAATCCAATAACACAAATGAACATATTGGATGCATAAGATTGGTTAAAAACCCTAATTGGACAAGAATAAGCCTAGGGAGAACGAAAATGACCTAATTGATCATCCAATGACACAAACACACCTATTGGATGCACAAGATTGGTTAAAAACCCTAATTGGACAAGAATAAGCGTAGGGAGGACGAAAATGACCTAATTGATCATCCAATGACACAAACACACCTATTGGATGCACAAGATTGGTTAAAAACCCTAATTGGACAAGAATAAGCCTAAGGAGGATGAAAATGACCTAAATGTTAATCCAATGACACAACTCAACTTATTGGATGTACAAGATTGGTTAAAAACCCTAATTGGACAAGAATAAGCCTAGGGAGGACGAAAATGACCTAATTGTTCATCCAATGACACAAACACACCTATTGGATGCACAAGATTGGTTAAAACCCCTAATTGGACAAGAATATGCCTTGGGAGGACGAAAATGACCTAATCGATCATCCAATGACACAAACACACCTATTGGATGCACAAGATTGGTTAAAAACCCTAATTGGACAAGAATATGCCTAGGGAGGACGAAAATGATCTAAATATTAATTCAATGACACAAATAAACTTATTGGATGCACAAGATTGGTTAAAAACCCTAATTGTACAAGAATAAGCTGAGGGAGGACGAAAATGACCTAACTGATCATCCAATGACACAAAGACACCTATTGGATGCACAAGATTGGTTAAAAACCCTAGTTGGACAAGAACATGCCTAGGGAGGACGAAAATGACCTAATTGATCATCCAATGACACTAATGAACTTATTGGATGCACAAGATTGGTTAAAAACCCTAATTGGACAAGAATAAGCCTAGGGAGGACGAAAATGACCTAATTGATCATCCAATGACACAAACACACCTATTGGATGTACAAGATTGGTTAAAAACCCTAATTGGACAAGAATATGCCTAGGGAGGACGAAAATGACCTAAATATTAATTCAATCACACAAACAAAGTTATTGGATGCACAAGATTGGTTAAAAACCCTAATTGGACAAGAATAAGCCTAGGGAGGACGAAAATGACCTAATTGATCATCCAATGACACAAACACACCTATTGGATGCACAAGATTGGTTAAAAACCCTAATTGGACAAGAATAAGCCTAGGCAACACGAAAATGACCTAATTGATCAACCAATGACACAAACACACCTATTGGATACACAAGATTGGTTAAAAACCCTAATTGGACAAGAATATGCCTAGGGAGGACGAAAATGACCTAAATGTTAATCCAATGACACAAATGAACTTATTGGATGCACAAGATTGGTTAAAAACCCTAATTGGACAAGAATAAGCCTAGGGAGGACGAAAATGACCTAAATGCTAATCCAATGACACAACTCAACTTATTGGATGCACCAGATTGGTTAAAAACCCTAATTGGGCAAGAATAAGCCTAGGGAGGACGAAAATGACCTAAATGTTAATCCAATGACACAAATGAACTTATTAGATGCACAAGATTGGTTAAAAACCCTAATTGGACAAGAATAAGCCTAGGGAGGACGAAAATGACCTAATTGATCATCCAATGACACAAACACACCTATTGGATGCACAAGATTGGTTAAAAACCCTAATTGGACAAGAATATGCCTAGGGAGGACGAAAATGACCTAAATATTAATTCAATGACACAAACAAAGTTATTGGATGCAAAGATTGGTTAAAAACCCTAATTGGACAAGAATAAGCCTAGGGAGGACGAAAATGACCTAATTGATCATCCAATGACACAAACACACCTATTGGATGCACAAGATTGGTTAAAAACCCTAATTGGACAAGAATAAGCCTAGGGAGGACGAAAATGACCTAATTGATCATCCAATGACACAAACACACCTATTGGATGCACAAGATTGGTTAAAAACCCTAATTGGACAAGAATATGCCTAGGGAGGACGAAAATGACCTAAATATTAATTCAATGACACAAACAAAGTTATTGGATGCACAAGATTGATTAAAAACCCTAATTTGACAAGAATAAGTGTAGGTAGGATGAAAATGACCTAATTGATCATCCAATGACACAAACACACCTATTGGATGCACAAGATTGGTTAAAAACCCTAATTGGACAAGAATAAGCCTAGGGAGGACGAAAATGACCTAATTGATCATCCAATGACACAAACACACCTATTGGATGCACAAGATTGGTTAAAAACCCTAATTGGACAAGAATATGCCTAGGGAAGACGAAAATGACCTAAATATTAATTCAATGACATAAACAAACTTATTAGATGCACAAGATTGGTAAAAAACCCTAATTGGACAAGAATAAGCCTAGGGAGAACGAAAATGACCTAATTGATCATACAATGACACAAACACACCTATTGGATGCACAAGATTGGTTAAAAACCCTAATTGGACAAGAATATGCCTACGGAGGACGAAAATGACCTAAATATTAATTCAATGACATAAACAAACTTATTGGATGCACAAGATTGGTTAAAAACCCTAATTGGACAAGAATAAGCCTAGGGAGGACGAAAATGACCTAATTGATCATCCAATGACACAAACACACCTATTGGATGCACAAGATTGGTTAAAAACCCTAATTGGACAAGAATATGCCTAGGGAAGACGAAAATGACCTAAATAATAATTCAATGACACAAACAAACTTATCGGATGCACAAGATTGGTTAAAAACCCTAATTGGACAAGAATAAGCCTAGGGAGGACGAAAATGACCTAATTGATCATCCAATGACACAAACACACCTATTAGATGCACAAGATTGGTTAAAAACCCTAATTGGACAAGAATATGCCTAGGGAGGATGAAAATGACCTAATTGATCAACCAACGACACAAACACACCTATTGGATGCACAACATCGGTTAAAAACCCTAATTGGACAAGAATAAGCCTAGGGAGGACGAAAATGACCTAATTGATCATCCAATGACACAAACACACCTATTGGATGCACAAGATTGGTTAAAAACCCTAATTGGACAAGAATATGCCTAGGGAGGACGAAAATGACCTAATTGATCATCCAATGACACAAATGAATTTATTGGATGCACAAGATTAGTTAAAAACCCTAATTGGACAAGAATAAGCATAGGGAGGACGAAAATAACCTAATTGATCATCCAATGACACAAACACACCTATTGGATGCACAAGATTGGTCTAAAACTCTAATTGGACAAGAATATGCCTAGGGAGGACGAAAATGACCTAAATGTTAATCCATTGACACAAATGAACTTATTGGATGCACAAGATTGGTTAAAAACCCTAATTGGACAAGAATAAGCCTAGGGAGGACGAAAATGACCTAATTGATCATCCAATGACACAAACACACCTATTGGATGCACAAGATTGGTTAAAAACCCTAATTGGACAAGAATATGCCTAGGGAGGACGAAAATGACCTAATTGATTATCCAATGACATAAACACACCTATTGGATGCACAAGATTGGTTAAAAACCCTAATTGGACAAGAATAAGCCTAGGGAGGACGTAAATGACCTAATTGATCATCCAATGACACAAACACACCTATTGGATGCACAAGATTGGTTAAAAACCCTAATTGTACAAGAATAAGCCTAGGGAGGACGAAAATGACCTAAATGTTAATCCAATGACACAACTCAACTTATTGGATGCACAAGATTGGTTAAAAACCCTAATTGGACAAGAATAAGTCTACGGAGGACGAAAATAACCTAATTGATCACCCAATGACACAAACACACCTATTGGATGCACAAGATTCGTTAAAAACCCTAATTGGACAAGAATATGCCTAGGGAGGACGAAAATGACCTAATTGATCATCCAATGACACAAACACACCTATTGGATGCACAAGATTGGTTAAAAACCCTAATTGGACAAGAATATGCCTAAGGAGGACGAAAATGACCTAATTGATCATCGAATGACACAAACACACCTATTGGATGCACAAGATTGGTTAAAAACCCTAATTGGACAAGAATAAGCCTAGGGAGGACGAAAATGACTTAATTGATCATCCATTGCCACAAACACACCTATTGGATGCACAAGATTGGTTAAAAACCCTAATTGGACAAGAATATGCCTAGTGAGGACGAAAATGACCTAATTGGTCATCCAATGACACAAACACACCTATTAGATGCATAAGATTGGTTAAAAACCCTAATTGGACAAGAATAAGCCTAGGGAGGACGAATATAACCTAATTGATCATCCAATGACACAAACACACCTATTGGATGCACAAGATTAGTTAAAAACCCTAATTGGACAAGAATATGCCTAGGGAGGACGAAAATGACCTAAATGTTAATCCAATAACACAAATGAACTTATTGGATGCACAAGATTGGTTAAAAACCATAATTGGACAAGAATAAGCCGAGGGAGGACGAAAATGACCTAAATGTCAATCCAATGACACAACTCTACTTATTGGATGCACAAGATTGGTTAAAAACCCTAATTGGACAAGAATAAGCCTATCGTGGACGAAAATGACCTAATTGATCATCCAATGACACAAACACACCTATTGGATGCACAAGATTGGTTAAAAACCCTAATTGGACAAGAATAAGCCTAGGGAGGACGAATATGACCTAAATGTTAATCCAATGACACAACTCAACTTATTGGATGCACAAGACTGGTTAAAAACCCTAATTGGACAAGAATAAGCCTAAGGAGGACGAAAATGACCTAATTGATCATCCAATGACACAAACACACCTATTGGATGCACAAGATTGGTTAAAAACCCTAATTGGACAAGAATATGCCTAGGGAAGACGAAAATGACCTAAATATTAATTCAATGACACAAACAAACTTATTGGATGCACAAGATTGATTAAAAACCCTAATTGGACAAGAATAAGCCTAGGGAGGACGAAAATGACCTAATTGATCATCCAATGACACAAACACACCTATTGGATGCACAAGATTGGTTAAAAACCCTAGTAGGACAAGAACATGCCTAGGGAGGACGAAAATAACCTAATTGATCATCCAATGACACTAATGAACTTATTGGATGCACAAGATTGGTTAAAAACCCTAATTGGACAAGAATAAGCCTAGGGAGGACGAAAATGACCTAATTGATCATCCAATGACACAAACACACCTATTGGATGCACAAGATTGGTTAAAAACCCTAATTGGACAAGAATATGCCTACGGAGGACGAATATGACCTAAATGTTAATCCAATAACACAAATGAACTTATTGGATGCACAAGATTGGTTAAAAACCCTAATTGGACAATAATATGCCTAGGGAGGACGAAAATGACGTAAATATTAATTCAATGACACAAACAAACTTATTGGATGCACAAGATTGGTTAAAAACCCTAATTGGACAATAATATGCCTAGGGAGGACGAAAATGAACTAATTGATTATCCAATGACACTAATGAACTTATTGGATGCACAAGATTGGTTAAAAACCCTAATTGGACAAGAATAAGCCTAGGGAGGACGAAAATGACCTAATTGATCATCCAATGACACAAACACACCTATTGGATGCACAAGATTGGTTAAAAACCCTAATTGGACAAGAATATGCCTAGGGAGGACGAAAATGACCTAAATATTAATTCAATGACACAAACAAAGTTATTGGATGCACAAGATTGATTAAAAACCCTAATTTGACAAGAATAAGTCTAGGTAGGACGAAAATGACCTAATTGATCATCCAATGACACAAACACACCTATTGGATGCACAAGATTGGTTAAAAACCCTAATTGGACATGAATAAGCCTAGGGACGACGAAAACGACCTAATTGATCATCCATTGACACAAACACACCTATTGGATGAACAAGATTGGTTAAAAACCCTAATTGGACAAGAATAAGCCTAGGGAGGACGAAAATGACCTAATTGATCATCCAATGACACAAACACACCTATTGGATGCACAAGATTGGTTAAAAACCCTAATTGGACAAGAATATGCCTAGGGAGGACGAAAATGACCTAAATATTAATTCAATGACACAAACAAAGTTATTGGATGCACAAGATTGGTTAAAAACCCTAATTGGACAGGAATAAGCCTAAGGAGGACGAAAATGACCTAATTGATCATCCAATGACACAAACACACCTATTGGATGCAAAAGATCGGTTAAAAACCCTAATTGGAAAAGATGATGCCTAGGGAGGACGAAAAAGACCTAAATATTAATTCAATGACATAAACAAACTTATTGGTTGCACAAAATTGGTTAAAAACCCTAATTGGACAAGAATAAGCCTAGGGAGGACGAAAATGACCTAATTGATCATCCAATGACACAAACACACCTATTGGATGCACAAGATTGGTTAAAAACCCTAATTGGACAAGAATATGCCTAGGGAGGACGAAAATGACCTAAATATTAATTCAATGACATAAACAAACTTATTGGATGCACAAGATTGGTTAAAAACCCTAATTGGACAAGAATAAGCCTAGGGAGGACGAAAATGACCTAATTGATCATCCAATGACACAAACACACCTATTGGATGCACAAGATTGGATAAAAACCCTAATTGGACAAGAATATTCCTAGGGAGGACGAAAATGACCTAAATATTAATTCAATGACATAAACAAACTTATTGGATGCACAAAATTGGTTAAAAACCCTAATTGGACAAGAATGTGCCTAGGGAGGACGAAAATGACCTAATTGATCATCCAATGACACAAACACACCTATTGGATGCACAAGATTGGTTAAAAACCCTAATTGGACAAGAATATGCCTAGGGAGGACGAAAATGACCTAAATATTAATTCAATGACACAAGCAAACTTATCGGATGCACAAGATTGGTTAAAAACCCTAATTGGACAAGAATAAACCTACGGAGGGCGAAAATGACCTAATTGATCATCCAAAGACACAAACACACCTATTGGATGCACAAGATTGGTTAAAAACCCTAATTGGACAAGAATAAGACTAGGGAGGACGAAAATGACCTAATTGATCATCCAATGACACAAACACACCTATTGGATGCACAAGATCGGTTAAAAACCCTAATTGGACAAGAATAAGCCTAGGGAGGACGAAAATGACCTAATTGGTCATCCAATGACACAAACACACCTATTGGATGCAAAAGATTGGTTAAAAACCCTAATTGGACAAGAATAAGCCTAGGGAGGATGAAAATAACCTAATTGATCATCCAATGACACAAACACACCTATTGGATGCACAAGATTACTTAAAAACCCTAATTGGGCAAGAATATGCCTAGGGAGGACGAAAATGACCTAAATGTTAATCCAATGACACAAATGAACTTATTGGGTGCACAAGATTGGTTAAAAACCCTAATTGGACAAGAATAAGCCTAGGGAGGACGAAAATGACCTAAATGTTAATCCAATGACACAAATGAACTTATTGGGTGCACAAGATTGGTTAAAAACCCTAATTGGACAAGAATAAGCCTAGGGAGGACGAAAATGACCTAAATGTTAATCCAATGACATAACTCAACTTATTGGATGCACAAGATTGGTTAAAAACCCTAATTGGACAAGAATCAGCCTAGGGAGGACGAAAATGACCTAAATGTTAATCCAATGACACAACTCAACTTATTGGATGCACAAGATTGGTTAAAAACCCTAATTGGACAAGAATAAGCCTAGGGAGGACGAAAATGACCTAATTGATCATCCATTGCCACAAACACACCTATTGGATGCACAAGATTGGTTAAAAACCCTAATTGGACAAGAATATGCCTAGGGAGAACGAAAATGACCTAAATATTAATTCAATGACATAAACAAACTTGTTGGATGCACAAGATTGGTTAAAAACCCTAATTGGACAAGAATAAGCCTAGGGAGGACGAAAATGACCTAATTGATCATCCAATGACACAAACACACCTATTGGATGCACAAGATTCGTGAAAAACCCTAATTGGACAACAATAAGCCTAGGGAGGACGAAAATGACCTAATTGATCATCCATTGCCACAAACACACCTATTGGATGCACAAGATTGGTTAAAAACCCTAATTGGACAAGAATATGCCTAGGGAGGAGGAAAATGACCTAATTGATCATCCAATGACACAAACACACCTATTGGAAGCACAAGAATGGTTAAAAACCCTAATTGGACAAGAATATGCCTATGGAGGACGAAAATGACCTAAATGTTAATCCAATGACACAAATGAACTTATTGGATGCACAAGATTGGTTAAAAACCCTATTTGGACAAGAATAAGCCTAGGGAGGACGAAAAGGACCTAATTGATAATCCAATGACACAAACACACCTATTGGATGCACAGGATTGGTTAAAAACCCTAATTGGACAAGAATATGCCTAGGGAGGACGAAAATGACCTAAATATTAATTCAATGACACAATCAAAGTTATTGGATGCACAAGATTGTTTAAAAACGCTAATTGGACAAGAATTAGCCTAGGGCAGACGAAAATGACCTAATTGATCATCCAATGACACAAACACACCTATTGGATACACAAGATTGGTTAAAAACCCTAATTGGACAAGAATAAGCCTAGGGAGGACGAAAATGACCTAATTGATCATCCAATGACACAAACACACCTATTGGATGCACAAGATTGGTTAAAAACCCTAATTGGACAAGAATATGCCTAGGGAGGACGAAAATGACCTAAATATTAATTCAATGACACAATCAAAGTTATTGGATGCACCAGATTGGTTAAAAACCCTAATTGGACAAGAATAAGCCTAGGGAGGACGAAAATGACCTAATTGATCATCCAATGACACAAACACACCTATTGGATGCACAAGATTGGTTAAAAACCCTAATTGGACAAGAATAAGCCTAGGGAGGACCATAATGACCTAATTGATAATCCAATGACACAAACACACCTATTGGAAGCACCAGATTGGTTAAAAACCCTTGTTGGACAAGAATATGCCTAGGGAGGACAAAAATGACCTAATTGATCATCCAATGACACAAACACACCTATTGGATGCACAAGATTGGTTAAAAACCCTAATTGGACAAGAATATGCCTAGGGAGGACGAAAATAACCTAATTGATCATCCAATGACACAAACAAACTTATTGGATGCACAAGATTGGTTAAAAATCCTAATTGGACAAGAATAAGCCTATGGAGGACGAAAATGACCTAATTGATCATCCAATGACACAAACACACCTATTGGATGCACAAGATTGGTTAAAAACCCTAATTGGACAAGAATATGCATAGGGAGGACGAAAATGACCTAATTGATTATCCAATGACACAAACACACTTATTGGATGCACAAGATTGGTTAAAAATCCTAGTTCGACAAGAATATGCCTAGGGAGGACGAAAATGACCTAATTGATCATCCAATGACACAAACACACCTATTGGATGCACAAGATTGGTTAAAAACCCTAATTGGACAAGAATAAGCCTAGTGAGGACGAAAATGACCTAATTGATCATCCAATGACACAAATGCACCTATTGGATGCACAAGATTGGTTAAAAACCCTAATTGGACAAGAATATGCCTAGGGAGGATGAAAATGACCAAAATGTTAATCCAATGACACCACTCAACTTATTGGATGCACAAGATTGGTTAAAAACCCTAATTGGACAAGAATATGCCTAGGGAGGACGAAAATGACCTAATTGATCATCCAATGACACAAACACACCTATTGGATGCACAAGATTGGTTAAAAACCCTAGTTGGACAAAAGCATGCCTAGGGAGGACGAAAATGACCTAATTGATCATCCAATGACACTAATGAACTTATTGGATGCACAAGATTGGTTAAAAACCCTAATTGGACAAGAATAAGCCTAGGGAGGACGAAAATGACCTAATTGATCTTCCAATGACACAAACACACCTATTGGATGCACAAGATTGGTTAAAAACCCTAATTGGACAAGAATATGCCTAGGGAGGACGAAAATGACCTAATTGATCATCTAATGACACAAACACACCTATTGGATGCACAAGATTGGTTAAAAACCCTAATTGGACAAGAATAAGCGTAGGGAGAACGAAAATGACCTAAATGTTAATCCAATGACACAACTCAACTTATTGGATGCACAAGATTGGTTAAAAACCCTAATTGGACAAGAATAAGCCTAGGGAGGATGAAAATGACTTAATTGATCATCCAATTACACAAACACACCTATTGGATGCACAAGATTGGTTAAAAACCCTAATTGGACAAGAATAAGCCTAGGGAGGACGAAAATGACCTAATTGATCATCCAATGACACAAACACACCTATTGGATGCACAAGATTGGTTAAAAACCCTAATTGGACAAGAAAATTCCTTGGGAGGACGAAAATGACCTAATTGATCATCCAATGACACAAACACACCTATTGGATGCACAAGATTGGTTAAAAACCCTAATTGGACAAGAATAAGCCTAGGGAGAACGAAAATGACCTAAATGTTAATCCAATGACACAAATGAACTTATTGGATGCACAAGATTGGTTAAAAACCCTAATTGGACAAGAATAAGCCTAGGGAGGACGAAAATAACCTAATTGATCATCCAATGACACAAACATACCTATTGGATGCACAAGATTGGTTAAAAACCCTAATTGGACAAGAATATGCCTAGGGAGGACGAAAATGACCTAAATGTAATCCAATGACACAAATGATCTTATTGGATGCACAAGATTGGTTAAAAACCCTAATTGGACAAGAATAAGCCTAGGGAGGACGAAAATGACCTAAATGTTAATCCAATGACACAACTCAACTTATTGGATGCACAAGATTGGTTAAAAACCCTAATTGGACAAGAATAAGCCTAGGAAGGACGAAAATAACCTAATTGATCATCCAATGACACAAACACACCAATTGGATGCACAAGATTGGTTAAAAACCCTAATTGGACAAGAATAAGCCTAGGGAGGACGAAAATGACCTAATTGATCATCCAATGACACAAACACACCTATTGGATGCACAAGATTGGTTAAAAACCCTAATTGGACAAGAATATGCCTAGGGAGGACGAAAATGACCTAAATATTAATTCCATGACACAAACAAAGTAATTGGATGCACAAGATTGGTTAAAAACCCTAATTGGACAAGGATAAGCCTAGGGAGGACGAAAATGACCTAATTGATCATCCAATGACACAAACACACCTATTGGATGCACAAGATTGGTTAAAAACCCTAATTGGACAAGAATATGCATAGGGAGGACGAAAATGACCTAATTGATCATCCAATGACACCAACACACCTATTGGATGCACAAGATCGGTTAAAAACCCTAATTGGACAAGAATAAGCCTAGGGAGGACGAAAATGACCTAATTGATCATCCAATGACACAAACACACCTATTGGATGCACAAGATTGGTTAAAAACCCTAATTGGACAAGAATATGCCTAGGGAGGACGAAAATGACCTAAATGTTAATCCAACGACACGAATGAACTTATTGGATGCACAAGATTGGTTAAAAACCCTAATTGGACAACAATAAGCCTAGGAAGGACGAAAATAACCAAATTAATCATCCAATGACACAAACACACCTATTGGATGCACAAGATTGGTTAAAAACCCTAGTTGGACAAGAATATGCCTAGGGAGGACGAAAATGACCTAATTGATCATCCAATGACACAAATGAACTTATTGGATGCACAAGATTGGTTTGAAAACCCTAATTGGACAAGAATAAGCCTAGGGAGGACGAAAATGACCTAATTGATCATCCAATGACACAAACACACCTATGGGAAGCACAAGATTGGTTAAAAACCCTAATTGGACAAGAATATGCCTAGGGAGGACGAAAATGACCTAAATGTTAATCCAATGACACAAATGAACTTATTGGATGCACAAGATTGGTTAAAAACCCTAATTGGACAAGAATAAGCCTAGGGAGGACGAAAAATGACCTAATTGATCATCCAATGACACAAATGAACATATTGGATACACAAGATTGGTTAAAAACCCTAATTGGACAAGAATAAGCCTAGGGAGGACGAAAATGACCTAATTGATCTTCCAATGACACAAACACACCTATTGGATGCACAAGATTGGTTAAAAACCCTAATTGGACAAGAATATGCCTAGGGAGGACGAAAATGACCTAAATGTTAATCCAATGACACAAATGAACTTATTGGATGCACAAGATTGGTTAAAAACCCTAACTGGACAAGAATAAGCCTTCGGAGGACGAAAATGACCTAATTGATCATCCAATAACACAAACACACCTATTGGATGCAAAAGACTGGTTAAAAACCCTAATTGGACAAGAATATGCCTAGGGAGGACGAAAATGACCTAATTGATCATCCAATGACACAAACACACCTATTGGGTGCACAAGATTGGTTAAAAACCCTAATTGGACAACAATATGCCTACGGATGAGGAAAATGACCTAAATATTAATTCAATGACACAAACAAAGTTATTGGATGCACAAGATTGGTTAAAAACGCTAATTGGACAACAATAAGCCTAGGGAGGACGAAAGTTACCTAATTGATCATCCAATGATACAAACACACATACTGGATGCACAAGATTGGTTAAAAACCCTAATTGGGCAAGAATATGCCTAGGGAGGACGAAAATGACCTAAATATTAATTCAATGACACAAACAAACTTATTGGATGCACAAGATTGGTTAAAAACCCTAATTGGACAAGAATAAGCCTAGGGAGGACGAAAATGACCTAAATGTTAATCCAATGACACAAACTCACCTATTGGATGCACAAGATTGGTTAAAAACCCTAATTGGACAAGAATATGCCTAGGGAGGACGAAAATGACCTAAATTGATCATCCAATGACACAAACACACCTATTGGATGCACAAGATTGGTTAAAAACCCTAATTGGACAAGAATATGCCTAGGGAGGATGAAAATGACCAAAATGTTAATCCAATGACACCACTCAACTTATTGGATGCACAAGATTGGTTAAAAACCCTAATTGGACAAGAATATGCCTAGGGAGGACGAAAATGACCTAATTGATCATCCAATGACACAAACACACCTATTGGATGCACAAGATTGGTTAAAAACCCTAATTGGACAAGAATATGCCTAGGGAGGACGAATATGACCTAAATGTTAATCCAACAACACAAATGAACTTATTGGATGCACAAGCTTGGTTAAAAACCCTAATTGGACAAGAATAAGCCTAGGGAGAACGAAAATGACCTAAATGTTAATCCAATGACACAAATGAACTTATTGGATGCACAAGATTGGTTAAAAACCCTAATTGGACAAGAATAAGCCTAGGAAGGACGAAAATAACCTAATTGATCATCCAATGACCCAAACACACCTATTGGATGCACAAGATTGGTTAAAAACCCTCATTGGACAAGAATATGCCTAGGGAGGACGAAAATGACCTAAATATTAATTCAATGACACAAACATAGTTATTGGATGCACAAGATTGGTTAAAAACCCTAATTGGACAAGAATAAGTCTAGGGAAGACGAAAATGACCTAATTGATCATCCAATGACACAAACACACCTATTGGATGCACAAGATTGGTTAAAAACCCTAGTTGGACAAGAATATGCCTAGGGAGGACGAAAATGACCTAATTGATCATCCAATGACACAAATGAACTTATTGGATGCACAAGATTTGTTAAAAACCCTAATTGGACAAGAATAAGCCTAGGGAGGACGAAAATGACCTAATTGATCATCCAATGACACAAACACACCTATTGGATGCACAAGATTGGTTAAAAACCCTAATTTTACAAGAATATGCCTAGGGAGGACGAAAATGACCTAAATGTTAATCCAATGACACAAATGAACTTATTGGATGCACAAGATTGGTTAAAAACCCTAATTGGACAAGAATAAGCCTAGGGAGGACGAAAATGACCTAATTGATCATCCAATGACACAAACACACCTATTGGATGCACAAGATTGGTTAAAAACCCTAATTGGACAAGAATAAGCCTAGTGAGGACGAAAATGACCTAATTGATCATCTAATGACACAAACACACCTATTGGAAGCACAAGATTGGTTAAAAACCCTAATTGGACAAGAATATGCCTAGGGAGGACGAAAATGACCTAAATGTTAATCCAATGACACAAACACACCTATTGGATGCACAAGATTGGTTTAAAACCCTAGTTGGACAAGAATATGCCTAGGGAGGACGAAAATGACCTAATTGATCATCCATTGACACAAATGAACTTATTGGATGCACAAGATTGGTTAAAAACCCTATTTGGACAAGAATAAGCCTAGGGAGGACGAAAAGGACCTAATTGATAATCCAATGACACAAACACACCTATTGGATACACAAGATTGGTTAAAAACCCTAATAGGACAAGAATAAGCCTAGGGAGGACGAAAATGACCTTATTGATCATCCAATGATACAAACACACCTATTGGATGCACAAGATTGGTTAAAAACCCTAATTGGACAAGAATAAGCCTAGGGAGGACGAAAATGACCTAATTGATCATCCAATGACACAAACACACCTATTGGATGCACAAGATTGGTTAAAAACCCTAATTGGACAAGAATAAGCCTAGTGAGGACGAAAATGACCTAATTGATCATCCAATGACACAAACACACCTATTGGATGCACAAGATTGGTTAAAAATCCTAATTGGACAAGAATATGCCTAGGGAGGACGGATATGACCTAAATGTTAATCCAATGACACAAATGAACTTATTGGATGCACAAGATTGGTTAAAAACCCTAATTGGACAAGAATAAGCCTAGGGAGGACGAAAATGACCTAATTGATCATCCAATGACACACACACACCTATTGGATGCACAAGATTGGTTAAAAACCCTAATTGGACAAGAATAAGCCTAGGGAGGACGAAAATGACCTAATTGATCATCCAATGACACAAACACACCTATTGGATGCACAAGATTGGTTAAAAACCCTAATTGGACAAGAATAAGCCTAGTGAGGACGAAAATGACCTAATTGATCATCCAATGACACAAACTCACCTATTGGAAGCACAAGATTGGTTAAAAACCCTAATTGGACAAGAATATGCCTAGGGAGGACGAAAATGACCTAAATGATAATCCAATGATACAAATGAACTTATTGGATGCACAAGATTGGTTAAAAACCCTAATTGGACAAGAATATGCCTAGGAAAGACGAAAATGACCTAATTGATCATCCAATGACACAAACACAACTATTGGCAGCACAAGATTGGTTAAAAACCCTAATTGGACAAGAATATGCCTAGGGAGGACGAAAATGACCTAAATATTAATTCAATGACACAATCAAAGTTATTGGATGCACAAGATTGGTTAAAAACCCTAATTGGACAAGAATAAGCCTAGGGAGGACGAAAATGACCTAATTGATCATCCAATGACACAAACACACCTATTGGATGCACAAGATTGGTTAAAAACCCTAATTGGACAAGAATAAGCCTAGGGAGGAAGAAAATGACCTAATTGATCATCCAATGACACAAACACACCTATTTGATCCACAAGATTGGTTAAAAACCCTAATTGGACAAGAATAAGCCTAGGGAGGACGAAAATGACCTAATTGATCATCCAATGACACAAACACACCTATTGGATGCACAAGATTGGTTAAAAACCCTAGTTGGACAAGAACATGCCTAGGGAGGACGAAAATGACCTAATTGATCATCCAATGACACAAACACACCTATTGGATGCACAAGTTTGGTTAAAAACCCTAACTGGACAAGAATATGCCTAGGGAGGACGAAAATGACCTAATTGATCATCCAATGACACAAACACACCTATTGGATGCACAAGATTGGTTAAAAACCCTAATTGGACAAGAATATGCCTAGGGAGGACGAATATGACCTAAATGTTAATCCAACAACACAAATTAACTTATTGGATGCACAAGATTGGTTAAAAACCCTAATTGGACAAGAATAAGCCTAGGGAGGACGAAAATGACCTAATTGATCATCCAATGACACAAACACACCTATTGGATGCACAAGATTGGTTAAAAACCCTAATTGGACAAGAATATGCCTAGGGAGGACGAAAATGACCTAATTGATCATCCAATGCCACAAACACACCTATAGGATGCACAAGATTGGTTAAAAACCCTAATTGGACAAGAATATGCCTAGGGAGGACGAAAATGACCTAATTGATCATCCAATGACACAAACACACCTATTGGATGCACAAGATTGGTTAAAAACCCTAATGGGACAAGAATATGCCTAGGGAGGACGAAAATGACCTAAATATTAATTCAATGACACAAACAAAGTTATTGGATGCACAAGATTGGTTAAAAACCCTAATTGGACAAGAATAAGTCTAGGGAGGACGAAAATGACCTAATTGATCATCCAATGACACAAACACACCTATTGGATGCACAAGATTGGTTAAAAACCCTAATTGGACAAGAATAAGCCTAGGGAGGACGAAAATGACCTAATTGATCATCCAATGACACAAACACACCTATTGGAAGCAAAGATTGGTTAAAAACCCTAGTTGGACAAGAATACGCCTAGGGAGGACGAAAATGACCTAATTGATCATCCAATGACACAAATGAACTTATTGGATGCACAAGATTGGTTAAAAACCCTAATTGGACAAGAATAAGCATAGAAAGGACGAAAATGACCTAATTGATAATCCAATGACACAAACACACCTATTGGATGCACAAGATTGGTTAAAAACCGTAATTGGACAAGAATATGCCTAGGGAGGACGAAAATGACCTAATTGATCATCCAATGACACAAATGAACTTATTGGATGCACAAGATTGGTTAAAAACCCTAATTGGACAAGAATAAGCCTAGGGAGGACGAAAATGACCTAATTGATCATCCAATGACACAAACACACCTATTGGATGCACAAGATTGGTTAAAAACCTTAATTGGACAAGAATAAGCCTAGTGAGGACGAAACTGACCTAATTGATCATCCAATGACACAAATGCACCTATTGGATGCACAAGATTGGTTAAAAACCCTAATTGGACAAGAATATGCCTAGGGAGGACGAAAATGACCTAAATGTTAATCCAATGACACGAATGAACTTAATGGATGCACAAGATTGGTTAAAAACCCTAATTGGACAACAATAAGCCTAGGAAGGACGAAAATAACCAAATTGATCATCCAATGACACAAACACACCTATTGGATGCACAAGATTGGTTAAAAACCCTCATTGGACAAGAATATGCCTAGGGAGGACGAAAATGACCTAAATATTAATTCAATGACACAAACAAAGTTATTGGATGCATAAGATTTGTTAAACACCCTAATTGGACAAGAATAAGTCTAGGGAGGACGAAAATGACCTAATTGATCATCCAATGACACAAACTCACCTATTGGATGCACAAGATTGGTTAAAAACCCTAATTGGACAAGAATATGCCTAGGGAGGACGAAAATGACCTAATTGATCATCCAATGACACAAACACACCTATTGGATGCACAAGATTGGTTAAAAACCCTAGTTGGACCAGAATATGCCTAGGGAGGACGAAAATGACCTAATTGATCATCCAATGACACAAATGAACTTATTGGATGCACAAGATTGGTTAAAGACCCTAATTGGACAAGAATAAGCCTAGGGAGGACGAAAATGACCTAATTGATCATCCAATGACACAAACACACCTATTGGAAGCACAAGATTGGTTAAAAACCCTAATTGGACAAGAATATGCCTAGGGAGGACGAAAATGACCTAAATGTTAATCCAACGACACAAACACACCTATTGGAAGCAGAAGATTGGTTAAATACCCTAATTGGACAATAATATGCCTAGGGAGGACGAAGATGACCTAAATGTTAATCCAATGGCACAAATGAACTTATTGGATGCACAAGATTGGTTAAAAACCCTAATTGGACAAGAATAAGCCTAGGGAGGACGAAAATGACCTAATTGATCATCCAATGACACAAACACACCTATTGGATGCACAAGATTGGTTAAAAACCCTAGTTGAACAAGAATAAGCCTAGGGAGGACGAAAATGACCTAATTGATCATCCAATGACACAAATGAACTTATTGGATGCACAAGATTGGTTAAAAACCCTAATTGGACAAGAATAAGCCTAGGGAGGACGAAAATGACCTAATTGATCATCCAATGACACAAACACACCTATTGGATGCACAAGATTGGTTAAAAACCCTAACTGGACAAGAATATGCCTAGGGAGGACGAAAATGACTTAATTGATCATCCAATGACACAAACACACCTATTGGATGCACAAGATTGGTTAAAAACCCTAATTGGACAAGAATAAGCCTAGGGAGAACGAAAATGACCTAAATGTTAATCCAATGACACAACTCAACTTATTGAATGCACAAGATTGGTTAAAAACCCTAATTGGACAAGAATATGCCTAGGGAGGACGAAAATGACCTAAATGTTAATCCAATGACACAAATGAACTTATTGGATGCACAAGATTGGTTAAAAACCCTAATTGGACAAGAATAAGCCTAGGGAGGACGAAAATGACCTAATTGATCATCCAATGACACAAACACACCTATTGGATGCACAAGATTGGTTAAAAACCCTAATTGGACAAGAATAAGCCTAGGGAGGACGGATATGACCTAAATGTTAATCCAATGACACAAATGAACTTATTGAATGCACAAGATTGGTTAAAAACCCTAATTGGACAAGAATAAGTATAGGGAGGGCGAAAATGACCTAATTGATTATCCAATGACACAAACACACCTATTGGATGCACAAGATTGGTTAAAAACCCTAATTGGACAAGAATGTGCCTAGGGAGGATGTAAATGACCTAAATATTAATTCAATGACACAAACAAAGTTATTGGATGCACAAGATTGGTAAAAAACCCTAATTGGAAAAGAATAAGCCTAGGGAGGACGAAAATGACCTAATTGATCATCCAATGACACAAACACACCTATTGGAAGCACAAGATTGGTTAAAAACCCTAATTGGACAAGAATATGCCTAGTGAGGACGAAAATGACCTAAATGTTAATCCAATGACACAAATGAACTTATTGGATGCACAAGATTGGTTAAAAACCCTAATTGGACAAGAATAAGCCTAGGGAGGACGAAAATGACCTAATTGATCATCCAATGACACAAACACACCTATTGGATGCACAAGATTAGTTAAAAACCCTAATTGGACAAGAATATGCCTAGGGAGGACGAAAATGACATAAATATTAATTCAATGACACAAACAAAGTTATTGGATGCACAAGATTGGTTAAAAACCCTAATTGGACAAGAATAAGTCTAGGGAGGACGAAAATGACCTAATTGATCATCCAATGACACAAACACACCTATTGGATGCACAAGATTGGTTAAAAACCCTAAATGGACAAGAATAAGCCTAGGGAGGACGAAAATGACCTAATTGATCTTCCAATGACACAAACACACCTATTGGATGCACAAGATTGGTTAAAAACCCTAATTGGACAAGAATAAGCCTAGTGAGGACGAAAATGACCTAATTGATCATCCAATGACACAAACACACCTATTGGAAGCACAAGATTGGTTAAAAACCCTAGTTGGACAAGAATAAGC
Organism: Cicer pinnatifidum; assembly: GCA_037974775.1. Classification (NCBI taxonomy): domain Eukaryota; kingdom Viridiplantae; phylum Streptophyta; class Magnoliopsida; order Fabales; family Fabaceae; genus Cicer; species Cicer pinnatifidum. The sequence continues at coordinate 78,493 of JBBPBR010001801.1, read as the reverse complement.
CTAGGGAGGACGAAAATGACCTAATTGATCATTCAATGTTACAAACACACCTATTGGATGCACAAGATTGGTTAAAAACCCTAATTGGACAAGAATAAGCCTAGGGAGGACGAAAATGACCTAATTGATCATCCAATGACACAAACACACCTATTGGATGCACAAGATTGGTTAAAAACCCTAATTGGACAAGAATAAGCCTAGTGAGGACGAAAATGACCTAATTGATCATCCAATGACACAAACACACCTATTGGAAGCCCAAGATTGGTTAAAAACCTTAGTTGGACAAGAATATGCCTAGGGAGGACGAAAATGACCTAATTGATCATCCAATGACAAAAATGAACTTATTGGATTCACAAGATTGGTTAAAAACCCTAATTGGACAAGAATAAGCATAGAAAGGACTAAAATTACCTAATTGATCATCCAATGACACAAACACACCTATTGTATGCACAAGATTGGTTAAAAACCCTCATTGGACAAGAATACGCCTAGGGAGGACGAAAATGACCTAAATATTAATTCAATGACACAAACAAAGTTATTGGATGCACAAGATTGGTTAAAAACCCTAATTGGACAAGAATAAGTCTAGGGAGGACGAAAATGACCTAATTGATCATCCAATGACACAAACACACCTATTGGATGCACAAGATTGGTTAAAAACCCTAGTTGGACAAGAATATGTCTAGGGAGGACGAAAATGTCCTAATTGATCATCCAATGACACAAACACACCTATTGGATGCACAAGATTTGTTAAAAACCCTAATTGGACAAGAATATGCCTAGGGAGGACGAAAATGACCTAATTGATCATCCAATGACACAATCACACCTATTGGATGCACAAGATTGGTTAAAAACCCTAGTTGGACAAGAATATGTCTAGGGAGGACGAAAATGTCCTAATTGATCATCCAATGACATTAACACACCTATTGGATGCACAAGATTGGTTAAAAACCCTCATTGGACAAGAATATGCCTAGGGAGGACGAAAATGACCTAAATATTAATTCAATGACACAAACAAAGTTATTGGATGCACAAGATTGGTTAAAAACCCAAATTGGACAAGAATAAGTCTAGGGAGGACGAAAATGACCTAATTGATCATCCAATGACACTAACACACCTATTGGATGCACAAGATTGGTTAAAAACCCTCATTGGACAAGAATATGCCTAGGGAGGACGATAATGACCTAAATATCAATTCAATGACACAAACAAAGTTATTGGATGCACAAGATTGGTTAAAAACCCTAATTGGACAAGAATAAGTCTAGGGAGGACGAAAATGACCTAATTGATCATCCAATGACACAAACACACCTATTGGATGCACAAGATTGGTTAAAAACCCTAGTTGGACAAGAATATGCCTAGGGAGGACGAAAATGACCTAATTGATCATCCAATGACACAAATGAACTTATTGGATGCACAAGATTTGTTAAAAACCCTAATTGGACAAGAATAAGCCTAGGCAGGACGAAAATGACCTAATTGATCTTCCAATGACACAAACACACCTATTGGATGCACAAGATTGGTTAAAAACCCTAATTGGACAAGAATAAGCCTAGTGAGGACGAAAATGACCTAATTGATCATCCAATGACACAAATGCACCTATTGGATGCACAAGATTGGTTAAAAACCCTAATTGGACAAGAATATGCCTAGGGAGGACGAAAATGACCTAAATGTTAATCCAATGACACGAATGAACTTAATGGATGCACAAGATTGGTTAAAAACCCTAATTGGACAACAATAAGCCTAGGAAGGACGAAAATAACCAAATTGATCATCCAATGACACAAACACACCTATTGGATGCACAAGATTGGTTAAAAACCCTCATTGGACAAGAATATGCCTAGGGAGGACGAAAATGACCTAAATATTAATTCAATGACACAAACACACCTATTGGATGCACAAGATTGGTTAAAAACCCTAATTCGACAAGAATAAGCCTAGGGAGGACGAAAATGACCTAATTGATCATCCAATGATACAAACACACCTATTGGATGCACAAGATTGGTTAAAAACCCTAATTGGACAAGAATATGCCTAGGGAAGACGAAAATGACCTAAATATTAATTCAATGACACAAACAAAGTTATTGGATGCACAAGATTGGTTAAAAACCCTAATTGGACAAGCATTAGCCTAGGGAGGACGAAAATGACCTAATTGATCATCCAACGACACAAACACACCTATTGGATGCACAAGATTGGTTAAAAACCCTAATTGGACAAGAATAAGCCTACGGAGGACGAAAATGACCTAATTGATCATCCAATGACACAAACACACCTATTGGATGCACAAGATTGGTTAAAAATCCTAGTTGGACAAGATATGCCTAGTGAGGACGAAAATGACCTAATTGATCATCCAATGACACAAATGAACTTATTGGATGCACAAGATTGGTTTAAAACCCTAATTGGACAAGAATATGCCTAGGGAAGACGAAAATGACCTAAATATTAATTCAATGACACAAACAAAGTTATTGGATGCATAAGATTTGTTAAAAACCCTAATTGGACAAGAATAAGCCTAGGGAGGACGAAAATGACCTAATTGATCATCCAATGACACAAACACTCCTATTGGATGCACAAGATTGGTTAAAAACCCTAATTGGACAAGAATAAGCCTAGGGAGGACGAAAATGACCAAATTGATCATCCATTGCCACAAACACACCTATTGGATGCACAAGATTGGTTAAAAACCCTAATTGGACAAGAATATGCCTAGGGAGGAAGAAAATGACCTAATTGATCATCCAATGACACAAACACACCTATTGGATGCACAAGATTGGTTAAAAACCCTAATTGGACAAGAATAAGCCTAGTGAGGACGAAAATGACCTAATTGATCATCCAATGACACAAACACACCTATTGGAAGCCCAAGATTGGTTAAAAACCTTAGTTGGACAAGAATATGCCTAGGGAGGACGAAAATGACCTAATTGATCATCCAATGACAAAAATGAACTTATTGGATTCACAAGATTGGTTAAAAACCCTAATTGGACAAGAATAAGCATAGAAAGGACTAAAATTACCTAATTGATCATCCAATGACACAAACACACCTATTGGATGCACAAGATTGGTTAAAAACCCTAATTGGACAAGAATATGCCTAGGGAGGACGAAAATGACCTAAATGTTAATCCAATGACACAAATGAACTTATTGGATGCACAAGATTGGTTAAAAACCCTAATTGGACAAGAATAAGCCTAGGAAGGACGAAAATAACCTAATTGATCATCCAATGACACAAACACACCTATTGTATGCACAAGATTGGTTAAAAACCCTCATTGGACAAGAATACGCCTAGGGAGGACGAAAATGACCTAAATATTAATTCAATGACACAAACAAAGTTATTGGATGCACAAGATTGGTTAAAAACCCTAATTGGACAAGAATAAGTCTAGGGAGGACGAAAATGACCTAATTGATCATCCAATGACACAAACACACCTATTGGATGCACAAGATTGGTTAAAAACCCTAATTGGACAAGAATATGCCTAGGGAGGACGAAAATGACCTAATTGATCATCCAATGACACAAATGAACTTATTGGATGCACAAGATTTGTTAAAAACCCTAATTGGACAAGAATAAGCCTAGGGAGGACTAAAAAGACCTAATTGATCATCCAATGACACAAACACACCTATTGGATGCACAAGATTGGTTAAAAACCCTAATTGGACAAGAATATACCTAGGGAGGACGAAAATGACCTAAATATTAATTCAATGACACAAACAAAGTTATTGGATGCACAAGATTGGTTAAAAACCCTAATTGGACAAGAATAAGTCTAGGGAGGACGAAAATGACCTAATTGATCATCCAATGACACAAACACACCTATTGGATGCACAAGATTGGTTAAAAACCCTAATTGGACAAGAATATGCCTAGGGAGGACGAAAATAACCTAATTGATCATCCAATGACACAAACAAACTTATTGGATGCACAAGATTGGTTAAAAATCCTAATTGGACAAGAATAATCCTAGGGAGGACGAAAATGACCTAATTGATCATCCAATGACACAAACACACCTATTGGATGCACAAGATTGGTTAAAAACCCTAATTGGACAAGAATATGCCTAGGGAGGACGAAAATGACCTAAATTGATCATCCAATGACACAAACACACCTATTGGATGCACAAGATTGGTTAAAAACCCTAATTGGACAAGAATATGCCTAGGGAGGATGAAAATGACCAAAATGTTAATCCAATGACACCACTCAACTTATTGGATGCACAAGATTGGTTAAAAACCCTAATTGGACAAGAATATGCCTAGGGAGGACGAAAATGACCTAATTGATCATCCAATGACACAAACACACCTATTGGATGCACAAGATTGGTTAAAAACCCTAATTGGACAAGAATAAGCCTAGTGAGGACGAAAATGACCTAATTGATCATCCAATGACACAAACACACCTATTGGAAGCACAAGATTGGTTAAAAACCCTAATTGGACAAGAATATGCCTAGGGAGGACGAAAATGACCTAAATATAAATTCAACGACACAAACAAAATTATTGGATGCACAAGATTGGTTAAAAACCCTAATTGGACAAGAATAAGCCTAGGGAGGACGAAAATGACCTAATTGATCATCCAATGACACAAACACACCTATTGGATGCACAAGATTGGTTAAAAACCCTAATTGGACAAGAATATGCCTAGGGAGGACGAAAATGACCTAAATGTTAATCCAACGACACGAATGAACTTATTGGATGCACAAGATTGGTTAAAAACCCTAATTGGACAACAATAAGCCTAGGAAGGACGAAAATAACCAAATTAATCATCCAATGACACAAACACACCTATTGGATGCACAAGATTGGTTAAAAACCCTAGTTGGACAAGAATATGCCTAGGGAGGACGAAAATGACCTAATTGATCATCCAATGACACAAATGAACTTATTGGATGCACAAGATTGGTTAAAAACCCAAGTTGGACAAGAATAAGCCTAGGGAGGACGAAAATGACCTAATTGATCATCCAATGACACAAACACACCTATTGGATGCACAAGATTGGTTAAAAACCCTAGTTGGACAAGAATATGCCTAGGGAGGACGAAAATGACCTAATTGATCATCCGATGACACAAATGAACTTATTGGATGCACAAGATTGGTTAAAAACCCTAATTGGACAAGAATAAGCCTAGGGAGGACAAAAATGACCTAATTGATCATCCAATGACACAAACACACCTATTGGATGCACAAGATTGGTTAAAAACCCTAATTGGACATGAATAATCCTAGGGAGGACGAAAATGACCTAATTGATCATCCAATGACACAAACACACCTATTGGATGCACAAGATTGGTTAAAAACCCTAGTTGGACAAGAATATGCCTAGGGAGGACGAAAATGACCTAATTGATCATCCGACACAAATGAACTTATTGGATGCACAAGATTGGTAAAAAACCTTAGTTGGACAAGAATATGCCTAGGGAGGACGAAAATGACCTAATTGATCATCCATTGACACAAATGAACTTATTGGATGCACAAGATTTGTTAAAAACCCTAATTGGACATGAATAAGCCTAGGGAGGACAAAAATGACCCAATTGATCATCCAATGACACAAACACACCTATTGGATGCACAAGATTGGTTAAAAACCCTAATTGGACAAGAATATGCCTAGGGAGGACGAAAATGACCTAAATGTTAATCCAATGAAACAACTCAACTTATTGGATGCACAAGATTGGTTAAAAACACTAATTGGACAAGAATTAGCCTAGGGAGGACGAAAATAACCTAATTGATCATCCAATGACACAAACACACCTATTGGATGCACAAGATTGGTTAAAAACCCTAATTGGACAAGAATAAGCCTAGGGAGGACGAAAATGACCTAATTGATCATCCAATGACACAAACACACCTATTAGATGCACAAGATTGGTTAAAAACCCTAATTGGACAAGAATATGCCTAGGGAGGACGAAAATGACCTAATTGGTCATCCAATGACAAAAACACACCTATTGGATGCACAAGATTGGTTAAAAACCCTAATTGGACAAGAATAAGCCTAGGGAGCACGAAAATGACCTAATTGATCATCCAATGACACAAACACACCTATTGGATGCACAAGATTGGTTAAAAACAATAATTGGACAAGAATATGCCTAGGGAGGACGAAAATGACCTAATTGATCATCCAATGACACAAACACACCTATTGGATGCACAAGATTGGTTAAAAACCCTAGTTGGACAAGAATATGCCTAGGGAGGACGAAAATGACCTAATTGATCATCCAATGACACAAGTGAACTTATTGGATGCACAAGATTGGTTAAAAACCCTAGTTGGACAAGAATATGACTAGGGAGGACGAAAATGACCTAATTGATCATCCAATGACAGAAACACACCTATTGGATGCACAAGATTGGTTAAAAACTCTAATCGGACAAGAATAAGCCTAGGGAGGACGAAAATGACCTAATTGATCATGCAATGACACAAACACACCTATTGGATGCACAAGATTGGTTAAAAACCCTAATTGGACAAGAATAAGCCTAGGGAGGACGAAAATAACCTAATTGATCATCCAATGACACAAACACACCTATTGGATGCACAAGATTGGTTAAAAACCCTAGTTGGACAAGAATATGCCTAGGGAGGACAAAAATGACCTAATTGATCATGCAATGACACAAACACACCTATTGGATGCACAAGATTGGATAAAAACCCTAATTGGACAAGAATAAGCCTAGGGAGGACGAAAATGACCTAATTGATCATCCAATGACACAAACACACCTATTGGATGCACAAGATTGGTTAAAAACCCTAGTTGGACAAGAATATGCCTAGGGAGGACGAAAATGACCTAATTGATCATCCAATGACACAAATGAACTTATTGGATGCACAAGATTGGTTAAAAATCCTAATTGGACAAGAATAAGCCTAGGGAGGACGAAAATGACCTAAATGCTAATCCAATGACACAATTCAACTTATTGGATGCACAAGATTGGTTAAAAACCCTAATTGGGCAAGAATAAGTCTAGGGAGGACGAAAATGACCTAATTGATCATCCAATGACACAAACACACCTATTGGATGCACAAGATTGGTTAAAAACCCTAATTGGACAAGAATATGCCTAGGGAGGACGAAAATGACATAA